>JAPTOF010000043.1:0-2500 GCA_028554755.1 Cordia subcordata
CCACAGCAACAAGGAGTTCGCCACGCCACGGGCGCGAGTGCGCTGTGGATACGCGATGTTAGGACACCTATGTTCTTGTCTCATCGCAAAGAGGCGCCGCCGCCAACAACAACATAGGCGGGGGTGCTAGGCTACTCGGTCGCATCGCTGCCGGGTCACGCTTCCAAAGATGCCGGCCTTGGCGCCGGCCGGCCCGCCGGGCTCTGGGACACGCCCCAGCACACGTAGACAAGGCTCGCTTCACGGAACTTCAAGGTTGAGCGCCAAACGCCATGCCACTCACCCGCATGCTAGGCAACAATGCCCCCAAGGCCCCCAATGGGCACCAGCCTTGGCCTCACCAAGCCGCTGGACACTAACCCCTATACTACACTTAGGAGCAAAACCCCAAGTGTCAGCAGTGTACATCATGTTGCTGGAGATTCATAATGGGGTTTCTTAACTATAAACACCGCAAAACTCCATGATGTTTATAACCAAAAGTCTCCTTGTGGCACGAGGATGAATGCTAGATGGTCGAAAAAAAATTTTTCCTGAAAAAAATATTTATTTTTAATAAATAGCGAAAAATAGGGAAAAATAGCAAAAAATTCGAGAAAATTCTGGGAAATTCATATTAATTCGAGAAAACATTCCTTGAGTCGATATTAGGCCAGGATAAAAAGATTGCAAGGCGGGGGCACGCATAAGGACAAAGTGGGCGGGCGAGCCGGGCGAAGGGGTCGTTGGTGACGGTCGGGCATGTGACATTGGCAAGGGCATTAGGGAGCATGTTTATAACCAAAATGCTCCTTGTGGCACGAGGATGAATGCTAGATGGTCGGAAAAAAATTTTTCCCCAAAAAAATATTTATTTTTTAATAAATGGCGAAAAATAGGGAAAAATAGCAAAAAATTCGAGAAAATTCTGGGAAATTCATATTAATTCGCAAAAACATTCCTTGAGTCGATATTAGGCCAGGATAAAAAGATTGCAAGGGGGGGGCACGTTACAAGGACAAAGTGGGCGGGCGAGCCGGGCGAAGGGGTCGTCGGGGACGGTCGGGCATGTGACATTGGCAAGGGCATTAGGGAGCATGTTTATAACCAAAATGCTCCTTGTGGCACGAGGATGAAAGCTAGATGGTCGGAAAAAAAATTTTAACGAAAAAATATTTATTTTTTAATAAATAGCGAAAAATAGGAAAAAATAGCAAAAAATTCGAGAAAATTCTGGGAAATTCATATTAATTCGCGAAAACATTCCTTGAGTCGATATTAGGCCAGGATAAAAATATTGCAAGGCGGGGGCACGCATAACGACAAAGTGGGCGGCGAGCCGAAGGGGTCTTCGGGGACGGTCGGGCATGTGACATTGGCAACGGCATTAGGGAGCATGTTTATAACCAAAATGCTCCTTGTGGCACGAGGATGAATGCTAGATGGTCGGAAAAAAATTTTTCCCGAAAAAAATATTTATTTTTTAATAAATAGCGAAAAATAGGGAAAAATAGCAAACAATTCGAGAAAATTCTGGGAAATTCATATTAATTCGCGAAAACATTCCTTGAGTCGATATTAGGCCAGGATGAAAAGATTGCAAGGCGGGGGGCGCGTTACAACGACAAAGAGGGCGGGCGAGCCGGGCGAAGGGGTCGTCGGGGACGGTCCGTCATGTGACATTGGCAAGGGCATTAGGAAGGATGTTTATAACCAAAATGCTCCTTGTGGCACGAGGATGAATGCTAGATGGTCGGAAAAAATTTTTTCCCCAAAAAAATATTTATTTTTTAATAAATAGCGAAAAAAAGGGAAAAATAGCAAAAAATTCGAGAAAATTCTGGGAAATTCATATTAATTCGCGAAAACATTCCTTGAGTCGATATTAGGCCAGGACGAAAAGATTGCAAGGCGGGGGGCACGTTACGACAAAGTGGGCGGGCGAGCGAGCCGAAGGGGTCGCTGGGACGGTCCGGCATGTGACATTGGCAAGGGCATTAGGAAGGATGTTTATAACCAAAATGCTCCTTGTGGCACGAGGATGAATGCTAGATGGTCGGAAAAAATTTTTTCCCCAAAAAAATATTTATTTTTTAATAAATAGCGAAAAATAGGGAAAAATAGCAAAAAATTCGAGAAAATTCTGGGAAATTCATATTAATTCGCGAAAACATTCCTTGCGTCGATATTAGGCCAGGATGAAAAGATTGCAAGGCGGGTGGTGCGTTATAACGACTTAGTGGGTGGGCGAGTCGGGCGAAGGGGTCGTCGGGGACGGTCGGGCATGTGACATTGGCAAAGGCATTAGGGAGCATTAGGCGGTTTGGGGCAAGAATTTTCGCGATTCGAGGCTGTTTTCTACCTAAATAGGACTTGAACGGACCTTTAACAAAAAACCTCAAACTTAGCAACCTTTATTTTTAATCACTAAGTGTTAAAACACATTGCACAAATGATGATATTGAGCTTCAAATTTAATTGAACCTCAAAAAATTTTGAAATTGTTTTGCTCACCGGGTTA
>JAPTOF010000043.1:10000-15000 GCA_028554755.1 Cordia subcordata
GCCGAGACAATCAGACGACCGCTGCTCGCGATCGCGATTTAACGCTTGATTCGCAAAAGGAGGTCGAGACCTCATACCTCGTGGTGTGCCGTGATCCGAGAGTTCGAGCAACCAATCGTGGGCCAAAATTGCAGCACCAGGCAAAGTGAGCAACGTGGAACACGAAAGATGCCTTGGGGTTCACCCCACATCACCCGTGACGGGCAACGTCGAGCGTAAGCGGGACGATGGGACTCGAGAATGCCCTCTTTGTGGGTATGCAATACAGGAAACCGGCCAACTGCCAGATGCAAAGTAAGCACCCGAGCCGATAATGAAGAGGCAATCATGGTAGGACGCCGCCGCCCAAAGCAGGATCCAACCTACCCATGCGAGCCAACCACCACTCACGCCGCAAGACGCTCACATTGCCCACCCCAAGCCAAAATCGCCACCATCAAGGCCATTCGTGCCTTTCGAGCAAGCGCACCAGCGAGGAGGCCCAAGCATGCACCGCTAGGCACGGCATTCTTAGAAACGGGCAAAGTCGAATTTGTGTGCCAACCGAGCCCGGCCAGAGGACGCGCTTGTAACACGAACTAGACGCCGCTCAACAACACCCGAGGCTGCGCGGTGCAAGGTGATTCGCGATCGCATCGCCCCCGCCGCCCCCAAAGACGGAATTTGGGGCACCCACCGGCGACGGCCCGCGGACGCCTGCTTGGATCACCACGACAATATAGGGCAAGGTCGCCGCTTCACGGCTTGTAACACGAACTAGACGCCGCTCAACAACACCCGAGGCCGCGGTGCAAGGTGATTCGCGATCGCATCGCCCCCGCCGCCCCCCGAAGCACTCATAGGCAACACGGAATTTCCGCACCCACGCCCGCTCGGACGCCTGCTTGGATCACCACGACAATATAGGGCAAGGTCGCCGCTTCACGGCTTGTAACACGAACTAGACGCCGCTCAACAACACCCGAGGCCGCGGTGCAAGGTGATTCGCGATCGCATCGCCCCCGCCGCCCCCAAAGAAGCACTCATAGGCAACATGGAATTTCCGCACCCACGCCCGTCGGACGCCTGCTTGGATCACCACGACAATATAGGCCAAGGTCGCCGCTTCACGGCTTGTAACACGAACTAGACGCCGCTCAACAACACCCGAGGCCACGCGGTGCAAGGTGATTCGCGATCGCATCGCCCCCGCCGCCCCCAAAGAAGCACTCATAGGCAACACGGAATTTGCGGCACCCACCGCCCGCCGACGCCTGCTTGGATCACCACGACAATATAGGCCAAGGTCGATGCTTCACGGCTTGTAACACGAACTAGACGCTGCTCAACAACACCCGAGGCCGCTGCGGTGCAAGGTGATTCGCGATCACATCGCCCCCGCAGCCCCAAAGAAGCACCCGTAGGCAACACGGAATTTGGGGCACCCACCGGCGACGACCCGCCGAACGCCTGCTTGGATCACCACGACAATATAGGCCAAGGCCGCGCGGTGCAAGGTGATTCGCGATCGCATCGCCTCCCACCGCCCCCAAAGAAGAACCCACAGCAACAAGGAGTTCGGGCCACGCCACGGGCGCGAGTGCGCTGTGGATACGCGATGTTAGGACACCTATGTTCTTGTCTCATCGCAACGAGGCGCCGCCGCCAACAACAACATAGGCGGGGGTGCTAGGCTACTCGGTCGCATCGCTGCCGGTCACGCTTTCCAAAGATGCCGGCCTTGGCGCCGGCCGGCCGGCTCGGGGACACGCCCCAGCACACGTAGACAAGGCTCGCTTTCACGGAACTTCAAGGTTGAGCGCCAAACGCCATGCCCCTCACCCGCATGCTAGGCATCAATGCCCCCCCATGGCCCCCTATGGGCACCAGCCTTGGCCTCACCCACGCTGCTGGACACTACCCCCCCCTAATACACTTAGGAGCACAAACCCACTTGTCAGCAGTGTACATCATGTTGCTGGAGATTCATAATGGGGTTTCTTAACTATAAACACCGCAAAACCCCATGATGTTTATAACCAAAATTCTCCTTGTGGCACGAGGATGAATGCTAGATGGTCGAAAAAAAATTTTTCCCGAAAAAAATATTTATTTTTAATAAATAGCGAAAAATAGGGAAAAATAGCAAAAAATTCGAGAAAATTCTGGGAAATTCATATTAATTCGAGAAAACATTCCTTGAGTCGATATTAGGCCAGGATAAAAATATTGCAAGGCGGGGGGCACGATAAGGACAAAGTGGGCGAGCCGCGAAGGGGTCGCTGGGACGGACGGGGATGTGCCATTGTCAAGGCCATTAGCGAGCATGTTTATAACCAAAATGCTCCTTGTGGCACGAGGATGAATGCTAGATGGTCGGAAAAAAATTTTTCCCCAAAAAAATATTTATTTTTTAATAAATGGCGAAAAATAGGAAAAAATAGCAAAAAATTCGAGAAAATTCTGGGAAATTCATATTAATTCGCAAAAACATTCCTTGAGTCGATATTAGGCCAGGATAAAAAGATTGCAAGGCGGGGGCACGCATAACGACAAAGTGGGCGGCGAGCGAAGGGGTCGCTGGGACGGTCGGGCATGTGACATTGGCAATGGCATTAGGTAGCATGTTTATAACCAAAATGCTCCTTGTGGCACGAGGATGAAAGCTAGATGGTCGGAAAAAAAATTTTCCCGAAAAAATATTTATTTTTTAATAAATAGCGAAAAATAGGAAAAAATAGCAAAAAATTCGAGAAAATTCTGGGAAATTCATATTAATTCGCGAAAACATTCCTTGAGTCGATATTAGGCCAGGATAAAAATATTGCAAGGCGGGGGGCACGCATAACGACAAAGTGGGCGGCGAGCCGCAAGGGGTCGCTGGGACGGCCGGGCATGTGACATTGGCAAGGCATTAGTGAGCATGTTTATAACCAAAATGCTCCTTGTGGCACGAGGATGAATGCTAGATGGTCGGTAATAATTTTTTTCCTAAAAAATATTTATTTTTTAATAAATAGCGAAAAATAGGAAAAAATAGCAAAAAATTCGAGAAAATTCTGGGAAATTCATATTAATTCGCGAAAACATTCCTTGAGTCGATATTAGGCCAGGATGAAAAGATTGCAAGGCGGGGCGCAAGCATAACGACAAAGTGGGCGAGAGCGAAGGGGTCGTCGGGGACGGTCGGCATGTGACATTGGCAAGGGCATTAGGAAGGATGTTTATAACCAAAATGCTCCTTGTGGCACGAGGATGAATGCTAGATGGTCGGAAAAAATTTTTTCCCCAAAAAAATATTTATTTTTTAATAAATAGCGAAAAATAGGGAAAAATAGCAAAAAATTCGAGAAAATTCTGGGAAATTCATATTAATTCGCAAAAACATTCCTTGAGTCGATATTAGGCCAGGATGAAAAGATTGCAAGGCGGGGGCGCATAACGACAAAGTGGGCGGGCGAGCCGGGCGAAGGGGTCGTTGGGGACGGTCCGGCATGTGACATTGGCAAGGGCATTAGGAAGGATGTTTATAACCAAAATGCTCCTTGTGGCACGAGGATGAATGCTAGATGGTCGGAAAAAATTTTTTCCCCAAAAAAATATTTATTTTTTAATAAATAGCGAAAAATAGGAAAAAATAGCAAAAAATTCGAGAAAATTCTGGGAAATTCATATTAATTCGCGAAAACATTCCTTGAGTCGATATTAGGCCAGGATTAAAAGATTGCAAGGCGGGGGGCTCGTTACAAGGACAAAGTGGGCGGGCGAGCCGGGCGAAGGGGTCGTCGGGGACGGTCGGGCATGTGACATTGGCAAAGGCATTAGGGAGCATTAGGCGGATTGGGGCCAGAACTTTCGCGATTCGAGGATGTTTTCTACCTTAATTGACTTGAACGGTCCTTTAACAAAAACCTCAAACTTTGCAACCTTTATTTTTAATCACTAAGTGTTAAAACACATTGCACAAATGATGATATTGAGCTTCAAATTTAATTGAACCTCAAAAAATTTTGAAATTGTTTTGCTCACCGGGTTAGATATTATGCCCTCATTAGATTTTGTTTGAAAAATTAGTTAAATTCCTTTAGTGGCTTAGTTGGTGACGCAAGTGATTTATTTTTTGATCATTCCTTTGAGGTCCTGGGTTCGATCCTCCTTCCTTGCAATAAATATTATCCTTTAACATTTTGTACCCTTGCCCCCAAAAACATAAACTTTGGAGATGTATAAAAGATGGTTTGTAATGGTTGATTTTTCACTATAAAACTATTGATTTTTCGTGGGGGCATGCATTGCCGAGGGGCACGGTAGCATGCATGCTCCGGGGCACGGTGGGCTGAATGTTCTTATCAATGAAAAAATATTTCCTGGGGTTGATATTTGGCCAGTAAAAAAAATTTGGACGTTAATTGGACGCTTAATAACAATAAAATGGTAAAAATAATTGACGGCGCAGGACATGCGCTGTCAAGACAGTGGCATGCATGCTTCGGGTTCATGCAGGGTAAAGAGAATTCATACAGATGAACAATTCCTTGTGTTGATATCTGTCTAGGATAAAATAATTGGATGTTGATTGGATACGTAATAACGAGACGATGGATAAACATTATTGGGGGCATGGAGGCATGCATGGTTGGGGCACGGTGGCATGCATGATTCTGGGCCACAGTGGGTAACGAGAATTCACATTGACAAACAGACAGAATTCATGAGTTGATATTTGGCTAGGATAAAACAATTAGATGGTTATAGTATATGTAATAATGAGATAATGTGAAACATGCTTCTTGTGGCATGATGATGAAAGCTAGATGGTAGGAAAAAAAATTTTCCAGAAAAAAATATTTATTTTTTAATAAATAGCGAAAAAAAAGGAAAAATAGCAAAAAATTCGAGAACATTCTGGGAAAATCATATTAATTCGCAAAAATATTCCTTGAGTCTATATTATGCCAGGACTAAAAGATTGCAAGGCGGGGGGCACGTTACAACGACAAAGTGGGCGGGCGAGCCGGGCG
>JAPTOF010000043.1:20000-60000 GCA_028554755.1 Cordia subcordata
CAAAGATTACCCGCCCGCCGCCAAGGCTATAGACTCGCTGAATACATCGCAGTAGCGCGCGGCGCCCGTAACATCTAAGGGCATCACTGCACTGCTATTGCCTCAAACTTCCGCGCCTAAAAGGCCGTAGTCCTCTAAGAAGCTAGTCATGAGGGGTACCTTCGCATAGCTAGTTAGCAGCCGAGGTCTCGCTCATAACGGAATTAACTGCATAAATCGCTTCCACCAACTAAGAACGCCATGCACCACCACCCATAGAATCAAGAAAGAGCTCTCACCACAATCCTTACTATGTCCGACTCGTAAGTTTCCGTGTTGAGTCAAATTAAGCCGCAGTGCTCCACTCGTGGTGCCCTTCCACAATTCCTTTAAGTTTCAGCCTTGCGACCATACTCCCTAACCCAAAAACTTTGATTTCTCATAAGGTGCCGCGGAGTCCTAAAAGCAACATCCGCCGATCCTCGGTCGGCATCGCTTATGGTTGAGACTAGGACGGTATCCGATCGCCTTCGAGCCCCCAACTTTCGCTCTGATTAATGAAAACATCCTTGGCAAATGCTTTCGCAGCTTGTTCGCCTTTCATAAATCCAAGAATTTCACCGACTATGAAATACGAATGCCCCGATCGCCCTCGTTAATCATTACTCCGATCCCGAAGGCCAACGTAATAGGATCAAATCCTATCGTGTTATCCCATGCTAATGTATACAGAGCGTAGGCTTGCTTTGAGCACTCTAATTTCTTCAAAGTAACAAATACGAGGCACGACCCGCCAATTAAGGCCGTGAGCGCATCGCCGCAGTAGGGACGAGACGACCGTGCTCACCGAGGCGGACCGCCGACCCAACCCAAAGTCCAACTACGAGCTTTTTAACCGCAACAACTTTAATATACGCTATTGGAGCTGGAATTACCGCGCCGCCGCACCGCATTTGCCCTCCAATGGTTCCTCGTTAAGGGATTTAGATTGTACTAATTCCAATTACCAGACTCTTTGAGTCCGGTATTGTTATTTATTTTCTCTTCCTCCCCGTGTATGGATTGGGTAATTTGCGCTACCGCCGCTTTCCTTGGATGTGGTAGCCGCCGTGCTCCTCTCCGAATCGAACCCTAATTCTCCGTCACCCGTCACCACCATGGTAGGCCACTATCCTACCATCGAAAGTTGATAGGGCGTAAATTTGAATGATGCGCCGCCGCACGAGGGCCGCGGCGATCCGCCGAGTTATCATGAATCATCGCAAAGAACGCAGAGCCCGCGTCGACCTTTTATCTAATATATGCATCCCTTCCGGAAGTCTGGGTTTGTTGCACGTTTTAGCTCTAGAATTACTACTGTTATCCGAGTAGTAGATACCATCTAACAAACTATAACTGATTTTATGAGCCATTGGCAGCTTTCACACATCAATTAGTTCATACTTACACATGCATGGCTTAATCTTTGAGACAAGCATATGACTACCGCAGATCAACCGTAGCATTCTCACCGACGCCGTGGCAAAGACGAGACGCGCCTCCCTTGTGGGGCCGACGAGCCGAGACAATCAGACGACCGCTGCTCGCGATCGCGCATTTAACGCTTGATTCGGGAAAATGGAGGTCGAGACATCATACCCTCGTGGTGTGCCGCATCCTAGATTTCGAGCAACCAATCGTGGGCAAAAATTGAAGCACCAGGAAAAGTGAGCAACGTGGAACACGAAATATGACTTGGTGTTCACCCCACATCACCCGTGACGGGCAACGTAGAGCTTAAGCGGTAAGATGTGACTCGAGTATGCCGTCTTTATGGGTATGCAATACAGAAACCGCCAACCGCCTGATGCAAAGTAAGCACCGAGCCGATAATGAAGAGGCAAGCATGGTAGGACGCCGCCGCCCAAAGCAGGATCCAACCTACCCATGCGAGCCAACCACCACTCACGCCGCAAGACGCTCACATTGCCCACCCCAAGCCAAAATCGCCACCATCAAGGCCATTCGTGCCTTTCGAGCAAGCGCACCAGCGAGGAGGCCCAAGCATGCAACGCAAGGCACGAAGCAGTCTTAGAAACGGGCAAAGTCGAATTTGTGTGCCAACCGAGCCCGGCCAGAGGACGCGCTTGTAACACGAACTAGACGCCGCTCAACAACACCCGAGGCCGCGCGGTGCAAGGTGATTCGCGATCGCATCGCCCCCGCCGCCCCCAAAGACGGAATTTGGGGCACCCACCGGCGACGGCCCGCCGGACGCCTGCTTGGATCACCACGACAATATAGGGCAAGGTCGCCGCTTCACGGCTTGTAACACGAACTAGACGCCGCTCAACAACACCCGAGGCCGCTGCGGTGCAAGGTGATTCGCGATCGCATCGCCCCCGCCGCCCCAAAGAAGCACTCATAGGCAACACGGAATTTCCGCACCCACGCCCGCCGGACGCCTGCTTGGATCACCACGACAATATAGGGCAAGGTCGCCGCTTCACGGCTTGTAACACGAACTAGACGCCGCTCAACAACACCCGAGGCCGCGCGGTGCAAGGTGATTCGCGATCGCATCGCCCCCGCCGCCCCCAAAGAAGCACTCATAGGCAACATGGAATTTCCGCACCCACGCCCGTCGGACGCCTGCTTGGATCACCACGACAATATAGGCCAAGGTCGCCGCTTCACGGCTTGTAACACGAACTAGACGCCGCTCAACAACACCCGAGGCCACGGTGCAAGGTGATTCGCGATCGCATCGCCCCCGCCGCCCCCAAAGAAGCACTCATAGGCAACACGGAATTTGCGGCACCCACCGCCCGCCGACGACGCCTGCTTGGATCACCACGACAATATAGGCCAAGGTCGCTGCTTCACGCTTGTAACACGAACTAGACGCCGCTCAACAACACCCGAGGCCGCTGCGGTGCAAGGTGATTCGCGATCACATCGCCCCCCCGCCCCCCAAAAGCACCCGTAGGCAACACGGAATTTGGGGCACCCACCGGCGCGACGCCCGCCGAACGCCTGCTTGGATCACCACGACAATATAGGCCAAGGCCGCGGTGCAAGGTGATTCGCGATCGCATCGCCTCCCACCGCCCCCAAAGAAGAACCCACAGTGCAACAAGGAGTTCGCCACGCCACGGGCGCGAGTGCGCTGTGGATACGCGATGTTAGGACACCTATGTTCTTGTCTCATCGCAAAGAGGCGCCGCCGCCAACAACAACATAGGCGGGGGTGCTAGGCTACTACTCGGTCGCGCGCGCTGCCGCCGGTCACGCTTCCAAAGATGCCGGCCTTGGCGCCGGCCGGCCCCGCCGACACCACACCCCCAGCACACGGTAGACAAGGCTCGCTCACTTCACGGAACTTCAAGGTTGAAGCGCCAAACGCCATGCCACTCACCCGCATGCTAGGCAACAATGCCCCCAAGGCCCCCAATGGGCACCAGCCTTGGCCTCACGCCACTGACACTAACCCCTATAATACACTTAGGAGCAAAACCCAAGTGTCAGCAGGTACATCTTGTTGCTGGAGATTCTTAATGGGGTTTCTTAACTATAAACACCGCAAAACTCCATGATGTTTATAACCAAAATTCTCCTTGTGGCACGAGGATGAATGCTAATGCTAGATAGCGGTCAAAAAAATTTTTCCTAAAAATATTTATTTATTTTTAATAAAAGCGAGCGAAAATAGGAGGGAAAATAGCAAAAATTCGAGAAAATTCTGGGAAATTCATATTAATTCGAGAAAACATTCCTTGAGTCGATATTAGGCCAGGATAAAAAGATTGCAAGGCGGGGGCACGCATAAGGACAAAGTGGCGCGCGAGCCGGGGGGGGGGGGGGGGACGGTCGGGCATGTGACATTGGCAAGGGCATTAGGGAGCATGTTTATAACCAAAATGCTCCTTGTGGCACGAGGATGAATGCTAGATGGTCGGAAAAAAATTTTTCCCCAAAAAAATATTTATTTTTTAATAAATGGCGAAAAATAGGGAAAAATAGCAAAAAATTCGAGAAAATTCTGGGAAATTCATATTAATTCGCAAAAACATTCCTTGAGTCGATATTAGGCCAGGATAAAAAGATTGCAAGGCGGGGGCACGCATAACGACAAAGTTGGCGGGCCAGCCCGGCGAAGGGGTCATCTGGGACGGTCGGGCATGTGACATTGGCAACGGCATTAGCGAGCATGTTTATAACCAAAATGCTCCTTGTGGCACGAGGATGAAAGCTAGATGGTCGGAAAAAAAATTTTCCCGAAAAAATATTTATTTTTTAATAAATAGCGAAAAATAGGAAAAAATAGCAAAAAATTCGAGAAAATTCTGGGAAATTCATATTAATTCGCGAAAACATTCCTTGAGTCGATATTAGGCCAGGATAAAAATATTGCAAGGCGGGGGGCACGTTACAACGACAAAGTGGGCGGGCGAGCCGGGCGAAGGGGTCGTCGGGGACGGTCGGGCATGTGACATTGGCAATGGCATTAGGGAGCATGTTTATAACCAAAATGCTCCTTGTGGCACGAGGATGAATGCTAGATGGTCGGAAAAAAAAATTTTTCCCGAAAAAAATATTTATTTTTTAATAAATAGCGAAAAATAGGAAAAAATAGCAAAAAATTCGAGAAAATTCTGGGAAATTCATATTAATTCGCGAAAACATTCCTTGAGTCGATATTAGGCCAGGATGAAAAGATTGCAAGGCGGCGGGTTGCGACAAAGTGGGCGGGCGAGCCGGGCGAAGGGGTCGTCGGGGACGGTCGGGCATGTGACATTGGCAAGGGCATTAGGAAGGATGTTTATAACCAAAATGCTCCTTGTGGCACGAGGATGAATGCTAGATGGTCGGAAAAAATTTTTTCCCCAAAAAAATATTTATTTTTTAATAAATAGCGAAAAATAGGGAAAAATAGCAAAAAATTCGAGAAAATTCTGGGAAATTCATATTAATTCGCAAAAACATTCCTTGAGTCGATATTAGGCCAGGATGAAAAGATTGCAAGGCGGGGGGCAAGCATAACGACAAAGTGGGCGGGCGAGCCGGGCGAAGGGGTCGTCGGGGACGGTCCGGCATGTGACATTGGCAAGGGCATTAGGAAGGATGTTTATAACCAAAATGCTCCTTGTGGCACGAGGATGAATGCTAGATGGTCGGAAAAAATTTTTTCCCCAAAAAAATATTTATTTTTTAATAAATAGCGAAAAATAGGGAAAAATAGCAAAAAATTCGAGAAAATTCTGGGAAATTCATATTAATTCGCGAAAACATTCCTTGCGTCGATATTAGGCCAGGATGAAAAGATTGCAAGGCGGGGGGCGCATAACGACAAAGTGGGCGGGCGAGCCGGGCGAAGGGGTCGCTGGGACGGCCGGGCATGTGACATTGGCAAAGGCATTAGGAGCATTAGGCGGTTTTGGGCAAGAATTTTCGCGATTCGAGGCTGTTTTCTACCTTAATTGACTTGAACGGTCCTTTAACAAAAACCTCAAACTTTGCAACCTTTATTTTTAATCACTAAGTGTTAAAACACATTGCACAAATGATGATATTGAGCTTCAAATTTAATTGAACCTCAAAAAATTTTGAAATTGTTTTGCTCACCGGGTTAGATATTATGCCCTCATTAGATTTTGTTTGAAAAATTAGTTAAATTCCTTTAGTGGCTTAGTTGGTGACGCAAGTGATTTATTTTTTGATCATTCCTTTGAGGTCCTGGGTTCGATCCTCCTTCCTTGCAATAAATATTATCCTTTAACATTTTGTACCCTTGCCCCCAAAAACATAAACTTTGGAGCTGTATAAAAGATGGTTTGTAATGGTTGATTTTTCACTATAAAACGATTGATTTTTCGTGGGGGCATGCATTGCCGAGGGGCACGGTAGCATGCATGCTCCGGGGCACGGTGGGCAGAAAGTTCTTATCAATGAACAAATAATTCCTGGGGTTGATATTTGGCCAGGACAAAAAATTTGGACGGTAATTGGACGCGGAATAACAAGAAAATGGGAAACATAATTGACGGCGTGGTGACATGCGGTGCTGGGGCACAGTGGCATGCATGCTTCGGGGGCATGCTGGGTAAAGAGAATTCATACAGATGAACAATTCCTTGTGTTGATATCTGTCTAGGATAAAATAAATTGATGGTGATTGGATACGTAATAACGAGACTATGGATAAACATTATTGGGGGAAAGGAGGCATGCATGGTTGGGGCACGGTGGCATGCATGATTCTGGGCCACAGTGGGTAACGAGAATTCACATTGACAAACAAACAGAATTCATGAGTTGATATTTGGCTAGGATAAAACAATTAGATGGTTATCGGACACGTAATAATGAGATAATGGGAAACATGCGCTTTGTGGCACGAGGATGAAAGCTAGATGGTCGGAAAAAAAATTTTCCAGAAAAAAATATTTATTTTTTAATAAATAGCGAAAAATAGGAAAAAATAGCAAAAAATTCGAGAAAATTCTGGGAAATTCATATTAATTCGCAAAAACATTCCTTGAGTCGATATTAGGCCAGGATAAAAAGATTGCAAGGCGGGGGGCACATTACAACGACAAAAAAGGGGTCGTCGGAGACGGTCGGGCAAGTGACATTGACAAGGGCATTAGGAAAGATGCCAAAGCACTTGAAATGGTACATTCGAGTGAGAACGGAGTAGAAAAAGGGGAAGCCACGGCGCAACGTGCCCAAACGCCGAAGATGACGAAGCTTGGCACGGGGGGTCGGCGGCGTGGCACCGAGGCCCCAAGGCACGGTAGGCCAAGGCATCGTGGGCATCGTGGGCGTCGTGGGCGTCGTGGGCGTCGTGGGCACCAAGGCACGCAAGGCCATGGCACCACGGGCACCAATGCACGCAAGGCACATGGGCACGCACGGCGTGGGCACCGCGAACCTCCACGAAGCACCATGGGGCACCAAGGCACGCAAGGCCATGGCACCACGGGCACCAAGGCGCGCAAGCCACACAGGCACGCACGGCATGGGCACCGCGAACCTCCGCAAGGCACCATGGGGCACCAAGGCCCGCAAGGCAAAGGCACCACGGCACGCACGGCAAAGGCAACACGAGCACCACGGCACGCAAGGGCTGGGCACCGATGCTCGGGCACCGATGCTCGCAGGGCCAAGGCGCCACGCGGACCACGGCACGCAAGGCCAAGGCACCACGGGCACCAATGCTCGCAAGGCCAAGGCACCACGGGCACCACGGCACCACGGCATCGGGCGCGCAGCCGCCGGCCAAGGCACCACCGCACCGCTGCTCGGCGCGCTCGACGCAGGCGCGCGCAAGGCCACCGAGGCACGAGCGCGCCACGCCGTGGCTCCAATGCACGAACCCCGCAATGGAAATGACCGACGCCAAGGCGCGCAAGATCGCCAAAACACTTTGCCACTCGCCGATGAGCCTAGCCTCTTGGCCGACTCGCGGTGATGGTCGGTGTTCGTGTTGGGGAGGGACGAATCGGCGACAAAGGGCTGAATCTCGCGGATCGTGGCAAAGAAGGCCACTCGCCACTTACAATACCCCGCCGCAGATTTAAGTCGCCCGCAGCGATTCTACCCGCCGCCGATGGGAATTGTACTTCAAGGCGGCCGACGCGACCCTTCCGCCGCGACGGCTTGGCTAACGACACGCGCCCTTGGGGACCGGAGGCCTCATCGCTGGTCGGTGAACGGGCGGCGGGCGATGCCGCTTCTAGCCCGGATTCTCGACTTAGAGGCGTTTCACCATAATCCAACAGACGGTAGCTTCGCGCCATCGCTTTTCAACCAAGCGCGATGACCAATTGTGCGAATCAACCGCTCTCTCGCATCAGGTTGAATTACTATCATGATAATCGCCATCGCAGGGTAAAACTAACTCGCCTCACGACGCCTAAACCCACCACGCTCCCTATTGGTGGGTGAACAATCCAACACTTGGTGAATTTCGCTTCACAATGATAGGAAGAGCCGACATCAAGGATCAAAAGCAACGCCGCTTATGAACGCTTGGTCGCCACAAGCCGCTTATCCTCGTGGTAACTTTTCCGACACCTCTAGCTTCAAATTCAAGGTCTAAAGGATCGTTAGGCCACGCCACGGTTCGTCAGATTCGCATCGGAAATCGTAATCAAACGAGCTTTTACCCTTCGCTCCACACGAGATTGCTCGCTGAGCTCATCTTAGACACCGCGTTATCTTTTAACAGATGTGCCGCCTCACCAAACTCCCCACCGACAATGTCTTCCGCTCGATCGGCAAGGCAATGAGCCTTGGGTCCAAAAAGAGGGGCAAAGGCTCGCCTCCGACTCACGGAATAAGTAAAATAACGTTAAAAGTAGTGGTATTTCACTTTCGCCTTTCGGCCCCACTTATCCTACACCTCTCAAGTCATTTCACAAAGTCGGACTAGAGTCAAGCTCAACAGGTCTTCTTTCCTCACGATTCTCGCCAAGCCCGCTCTCTTGGTCGTGGTTTCACGATAGTAGACAGTGACAAGTGGGAATCTCGTTAATCCATTCATGCGCCACTAATTAGATGACGAGGCATTTGGCTACCTTAAGAGAGTCATAGTTACTCCCGCCGCTTACCCGCGCTTGGTTGAATTTCTTCACTTTGACATTCGTGAGCATCGCGTAAATCACATTGCGTGAGCATCCGCAGGGACCATCGCAATGCTTTGTTTTAATTAAACAATGGATTCCCTTGTCCGCACTCGGGCCTCGAAGTTGACTGCTCGACGCCGGAAGGCCCTCGAGGAGCTGCTCACCGTCTCGGCCAAGACGCTGGCGACCCGCCTCGCCGCGGAGCAGCCGAGCACCGCCGACACCGACGGGTTCGGATCGACCCCGTGCTCACTTCTCGTGAGCCAATCCTTTTCCCGGTTACGATCCATTTTGCCGACTTCCTTGCCTACATTGTTCCATCGACTGCAGGTCGCTCACCTTGGAGACTGATGCGTTATGAGTACGACCGGGCGTGGACGCACTCGGTCCTCCGGATTTTCAAGGGTCACGGGGCGCACCGACACCACGGACGCGGCGGTGCTCTTCCACCGCCGACTCTACCTCCTACCGAGCCGCTTCTGTGGTGGGCAGTCGTTAAACGTAAAAGATAACTCTTCCCGAGGCCCCCGCCGACGCCTCCGACTTCTAACGCTGCCGCCAACCGCCACGCCCCGCTCAGAATTTTAACCCGATTCCTTTCGCGCGCTGAACGCTACCGTCGTCGGGCTTCCCCCGACCCTTAGGATCGACTAACCCATGTGCAAGTGCCGCTCACATGGAACCTTTCCTCTTCGCCTTCAAAGTTCTCATTTGAATATTTGCTACTACCACCAAGATCCGCACCGACGGCCGCCCGCCGCTCGCGCTCGGTTTTGCAAATGACCGCCGCGCTTCTCCTACTCATCGGCTCGGCGCTTGCCCCGACGGCCGGTATAGGTCGCGCGCTTAAGCGCCATCCATTTTCGGGCTAGTTGATTCGGCAGTGAGTTGTTACACACTCCTTAGCGGATTTCGACTTCCATGACCACCGCCCCGCTGCCTTAATCGACCAACACCCTTTGTGGGATCTAGGTTAGCGCAGCTTGGGCACCGTGAACCCGGCCTGCTCATCCCGCACGCGCTCGCTACCAAAAATGGCCCACTTGGAGCTCTTGATTCCGTGGCACGGCTCAACAAAGCACCGCACTGGCCCTACCTATTTAAAGTTTGAGAATAGGTCGAGGGAGTTGCGCCCCCGATGTCTCTAATCATTTGCTTTACCCGATATAACTCGCACGCGATCTCCAGCTATCCTGAGGGAAACTTAGGATGGAACCTGCTTCTAGATGGTTCGATTAGTCTTTCGACCCTATACCCAAGTCGATTTAACGATTTGCATCGCCAAGATCGCCGCTGGCCTCCACCGTAGTTTCTCCGCTTCGCCCCGCCGTGCATAGTTCACCATCTTTCGGTCCCGACAGTGTGCTCACACTCAACCCTTCTCGTAAGATCAAGGTCGGCCGGCGGTGCACTCTGGGATCCCGCCAATCGCCTTCCTTGCGCTTGCGGGTTTACGCGCTCGCTGACTCGCACACATGTCGACTTTGGTCCGTGTTTCAAGACGGTCGAATGGGGAGCCCGCAGCCAAGACCGGAGCGCCGCAGATGCCGGCACGCCGACGGCGCGCGCCGCCGCCACGATCGAGGCGACGGCGCTCGCTGGCATATCCATCGCCCGGCTTTGGCCGCCGCCTAATCCGCTACCGTCCACGCCCGACCGACGGCAGATCGCTCGCTGCTCCACATACGACCGGGCGCCGCCGCCCCATCCGCTTCCTCCCGACAATTTCAAGCACTCTTGACTCTCTTTTCAAAGTCCTTTTCATCTTTCTCGCGTACTTGTTCGCCATCGCCTCTCGCTCAGATTTAGCCTTGACGGAATTTACCGCCCGCTTGGGGTCAGATTCCCAAACAACCCGACACGACAATACCGTGGTGCGACAGTGGTCCGCACAACGGGCTCTCACTCTCTCGCGCCTTTCCAGGACTTGGGCCCGGTCCGCCACGAGGACGCCTCCAGACTACAATTCGGACGACGGTCTTCCGATTCTCGCCGGGTCGCTCGCTCGCCGTTACTAGGGGAATCCTTGTAAGTTTCTTTTCCTCCGCTTATTGATATGCTTAAACTCACGGTAGTCCCGCCGACCGGTCGCGGTCGTAACGCTGCGGGCTCCTTCCGCCGAACGACGCCGCTGCCGGGTCTCTCGGCCTGGCCGAGCGACAGACAGGCACGACGGCACGACGAGTTGAAAGTTCCAACCACCGCTTGTCGTGGACGCCCTTCGCCCGACCGCATTTCGCCAACCGCGCCAACGAATGGCACGGAGGTTACACCGCCTCACAAGACCGACCGACGCACCCTAGGAGGGCGGGAGGCGGGGCGACGCGATGCGTGACGCCAGCAGACGCGTTCTCGCCCGACGGCCGGGCGCAACTTGCGCTCAAAGACTCGATGGTTCACGGATTCTCGCAATTCACACCAAGTATCGTGATTTCGCCACGCCCTTCATCGGCGCGAGCCGAGATATCCGCTGCCGAGAGTCGCTTTTTGCATTCAAAAGAAGCCGCTGTTCGCCCCACGCCCGCGAACGGGTGGGGAAAGGAAGGCCTCGCTGCAGATTCCTTACGCTCCGCGCGGGTTCGCTTTTTGCGGGCTCCCGCCCGACTTTGGAGCGAGACCGAGGGCGCCGCCGCCGCGCCGACCCGCGTGGTTTAACGAAGTTCTCCTGGTTTTTGTTTGCAGGATTCGACAATGATCCTTCCGCAGGTTCACCTACGGAAACCTTGTTACGATTTCTCCTTCCTCTAAATGATAAGGTTCGCGACTTCGCGACGCCGCGGCGCGAACCGCCCACGCCGCCGCGATCCAACACTTCACCGATCATTCAATCGGTAGTAGCGACGGGCGGTGTGTACAAAGGGCAGGGACGTAATCAACGCGAGCCGATGACTCGCGCTACTAGGAATTCCTCGCTCAAGACCAACAATTGCAATGATCTATCCCCATCACGATGAAATTTCAAAGATTACCCGCCCGCCGCCAAGGCTATAGACTCGCTGAATACATCGCAGTAGCGCGCGGCGCCCGTAACATCTAAGGGCATCACTGCACTGCTATTGCCTCAAACTTCCGCGCCTAAAAGGCCGTAGTCCTCTAAGAAGCTAGCCGTCATGAGGGGTACCTTCGCATAGCTAGTTAGCAGCCGAGGTCTCGCTCATAACGGAATTAACTGCATAAATCGCTTCCACCAACTAAGAACGCCATGCACCACCACCCATAGAATCAAGAAAGAGCTCTCACCACAATCCTTACTATGTCCGACTCGTAAGTTTCGTGTTGAGTCAAATTAAGCCGCAGTGCTCCACTCGTGGTGCCCTTCCACAATTCCTTTAAGTTTCAGCCTTGCGACCATACTCCCTAACCCAAAAACTTTGATTTCTCATAAGGTGCCATGAGTCCTAAAAGCAACATCCGCCGATCCTCGGTCGGCATCGCTTATGGTTGAGACTAGGACGGTATCCGATCGCCTTCGAGCCCCCAACTTTCGCTCTGATTAATGAAAACATCCTTGGCAAATGCTTTCGCAGCTTGTTCGCCTTTCATAAATCCAAGAATTTCACCGACTATGAAATACGAATGCCCCGATCGCCCTCGTTAATCATTACTCCGATCCCGAAGGCCAACGTAATAGGATCAAATCCTATCGTGTTATCCCATGCTAATGTATACAGAGCGTAGGCTTGCTTTGAGCACTCTAATTTCTTCAGTAACAAATACGAGGCACGACCCGCCAATTAAGGCCGTGAGCGCATCGCCGCAGTAGGGACGAGACGACCGTGCTCACCGAGGCGGACCGCCGACCCAACCCAAAGTCCAACTACGAGCTTTTTAACCGCAACAACTTTAATATACGCTATTGGAGCTGGAATTACCGCGCCGGCACCGCATTTGCCCTCCAATGGATCCTCGTTAAGGGATTTAGATTGTACTATTCCAATTACTGCACTTTTGAGCCCGGTATTGTTATTTATTGTCACTACCTCCCGTGTCGATTGGGTAATTTGCGCTACCGCCGCTTTCCTTGGATGTGGTAGCCGCCGTGCTCCTCTCCGAATCGAACCCTAATTCTCCGTCACCCGTCACCACCATGGTAGGCCACTATCCTACCATCGAAAGTTGATAGGGCGTAAATTTGAATGATGCGCCGCCGCACGAGGGCCGGCGATCCGCCGAGTTATCATGAATCATCGCAAAGAACGGCAGAGCCCGCCGACCTTTTATCTAATAAATGCATCCTTCCTAAGTCGGGTTTGTTGCACGATAGCTCTACAATTACTACCGTTATCCGAGTAGTAGATACCATCAAACAAACTATAATCGATTTAATGAGCCATTCGCAGCTTCACATCAATTAGTTCATACTTACACATGCATGGCTTAATCTTTGAGACAAGCATATGACTACCGGCAGATCAACCGTAGCATTCTCACCGACGCCGTGGCAAAGACGAGACGCGCCTCCTTGTGGGGCCGACGAGCCGAGACAATCAGACGACCGCTGCTCGCGATCGGCGATTTAACGCTTGATTCGGGCAAAAGGAGGTCGAGACCTCATACCTCGTGGTGTGCCGTGATCCGAGAGTTCGAGCAACCAATCGTGGGCCAAAATTGCAGCACTGTGCAAAGTGAGCTACGTGGAACACGAAAGATGCCTTGGGGTTCTCCGCTCATCACCCGTGACTGGCAACGTCGAGCGTAAGCTGGACGATTTGACTCGATAATACACTCTAAGAGGGTATGCAATACAGAAAACCAGCCAACTACCCGATGCAAAGTAAGCACCCGAGACGATAATGAAGAGTCAAGAATGGTATGACTTAGCTGCTCCAGCAGGGATAAAAAATACACATGCGAGCCAACCACCACTCACGCCGCAAGACGCTCACATTGCCCACCCCTGCCAAAATCGCCACCATCAAGGCCATTCGTGCCTTTCGAGCAAGCGCACCAGCGAGGAGGCCCAAGCATGCACCGCTAGGCACGGCATTCTTAGAAACGGGCAAAGTCGAATTTGTGTGCCAACCGAGCCCGGCCAGAGGACGCGCTTGTAACACGAACTAGACGCCGCTCAACAACACCCGAGGCCGCGCGGTGCAAGGTGATTCGCGATCGCATCGCCCCCGCCGCCCCCAAAGACGGAATTTGGGGCACCCACCGGCGACGGCCCGCGGACGCCTGCTTGGATCACCACGACAATATAGGGCAAGGTCGCCGCTTCACGGCTTGTAACACGAACTAGACGCCGCTCAACAACACCCGAGGCCGCTGCGGTGCAAGGTGATTCGCGATCGCATCGCCCCCGCCGCCCGTGCAAGGTGATTCGCGATCGCATCGCCCCCGCCGCCCCCGAAGCACTCATAGGCAACACGGAATTTCCGCACCCACGCCCGCCGGACGCCTGCTTGGATCACCACGACAATATAGGCCAAGGTCGCCGCTTCACGGCTTGTAACACGAACTAGACGCCGCTCAACAACACCCGAGGCCGCGGTGCAAGGTGATTCGCGATCGCATCGCCCCCGCCGCCCCCAAAGAAGCACTCATAGGCAACATGGAATTTCCGCACCCACGCCCGCTGGACGCCTGCTTGGATCACCACGACAATATAGGCCAAGGTCGCCGCTTCACGGCTTGTAACACGAACTAGACGCCGCTCAACAACACCCGAGGCCACGCGGTGCAAGGTGATTCGCGATCGCATCGCCCCCGCCGCCCCCGAAGCACTCATAGGCAACACGGAATTTGCGCCACCCACCGCCCGTCGCCGACGCCTGCTTGGATCACCACGACAATATAGGCCAAGGTCGCTGCTTCACGCTTGTAACACGAACTAGACGCTGCTCAACAACACCCGAGGCCGCTGCGGTGCAAGGTGATTCGCGATCACATCGCCCCCGCAGCCCCCAAGAAGCACCCGTAGGCAACACGGAATTTGGGGCACCCACCGGCGACGACCCGCCGAACGCCTGCTTGGATCACCACGACAATATAGGCCAAGGCCGCGTGCAAGGTGATTCGCAGATCGCATCGCCTCCCACCGCCCCCAAAGAAGAACCCACAGCAACAAGGAGTTCGCCACGCCACGGGCGCGAGTGCGCTGTGGATACGCGATGTTAGGACACCTATGTTCTTGTCTCATCGCAACGAGGCGCCGCCGCCAACAACAACATAGGCGGGGGTGCTAGGCTACCGGTCGCATCGCTGCCGCCGGTCACGCTTTCCAAGATGCCGGCCTTGGCGCCGGCCGGCCCGCCGGGCTCGGGGACACGCCCCAGCACACGTAGACAAGGCTCGCTTCACGGAACTTCAAGGTTGAGTGCTCAAACGGCCATGCCACTAACCCGCATGCTAGGCAACTATGCCCCCTCAAGGCCCCCAATGGGCACCAGCCTTGGACTCAGCCAAGCTGCTTGACACTAACCCCCCTATAATACACTTAGGAGCAAAACCCAAGTGTCAGCAGTGTACATCATGTTGCTGGAGATTCATAATGGGGTTTCTTAACTATAAACACCGCAAAACTCCATGATGTTTATAACCAAAATTCTCCTTGTGGCACGAGGATGAATGCTAGATGGTCGAAAAAAAATTTTTCCCGAAAAAAATATTTATTTTTAATAAATAGCGAAAAATAGGGAAAAATAGCAAAAAATTCGAGAAAATTCTGGGAAATTCATATTAATTCGAGAAAACATTCCTTGAGTCGATATTAGGCCAGGATAAAAAGATTGCAAGGCGGGGGGCGCGTTACAAGGACAAAGTGGGCGGGCGAGCCGGGCGAAGGGGTCGTCGGGGACGGTCGGGCATGTGACATTGGCAAAGGCATTAGGGAGCATTAGGCGGTTTGGGGCAAGAATTTTCGCGATTCGAGGCTGTTTTCTACCTTAATTGGACTTGAACGGTCCTTTAAAAAAAAACCTCAAACTTTGCAACCTTTATTTTTAACTGCCTTAAGTGTTAAAACACATTGCACAGCGATGATATTGGAGCTTCGAAATTTAATTGAACCTCAAAAAATTTTGAAATTGTTTTGCTCACCGGGTTAGATATTATGCCCTCATTAGATTTTGTTTGAAAAATTAGTTAAATTCCTTTAGTGGCTTAGTTGGTGACGCAAGTGATTTATTTTTTGATCATTCCTTTGAGGTCCTGGGTTCGATCCTCCTTCCTTGCAATAAATATTATCCTTTAACATTTTGTACCCTTGCCCCCAAAAACATAAACTTTGGAGATGTATAAAAGATGGTTTGTAATGGTTGATTTTTCACTATAAAACGATTGATATTTCGTGGGGGCATGCATTGCCGAGGCGCACGGTAGCATGCATGTTACGGGGCACGGTGGGCAGAAAGATAGTATCAATGAACAAATAATTCCTTGGGTTTATATTTGGCCAGACAAAAATTTGGACGGTAATTGGACGCAGAATAACAAGAAAATGGGAAACATAATTGACGGCGCAGGACATGCGCTGTCAAGACAGGGCATGCATGCTTCGGGGCATGTCGGTAAAGAGAATTCATACAGATGAACAATTCCTTGTGTTGATATCTGTCTAGGATAAAATAATTGGATGGTGATTGGATACGTAATAACGAGACGATGGATAAACATTATTGGGGGCAAGGAGGCATGCATGGTTGGGGCACGGTGGCATGCATGATTCTGGGCCACAGTGGGTAACGAGAATTCACATTGACAAAAAGACAGAATTCATGAGTTGATTTTTGGCTAGGATAAACCAATTAGTTGGTTATCGGACACGTAATTTTGAGATAATGGGAAACATGCTCCTTGTGGCACGAGGATGAAAGCTAGATGGTCGGAAAAAAATTTTTCCCGAAAAAAATATTTATTTTTTAATAAATAGCGAAAAAAAGGGAAATATCGCAAAAAATTAGAGAAAATTCTGGGACTTTCATATTAATTCGCGAAAACATTCCTATAGACGATATTATGCCAGGACGAAAAGATTGCAAGGCGGGGGCACGTTACGACGATAAAGTGGGCGGGCGACCCGGGCGAAGGGGTCGTCGGAGACGGTCGGGCAAGTGACATTGACAAGGGCATTAGGAAAGATGCCAAAGCACTTGAAATGATACATTCGAGTGAGAACGGAGTAGAAAAAGGGGAAGCCACGGCGCAACGTGCCCAAACGCCAAGATGACGAAGCTTGGCACGGGGGGTCGGCGGCGTGGCACCGAGGCCCCAAGGCACGGTAGGCCAAGGCATCGTGGGCATCGTGGGCGTCGTGGGCACCAAGGCAAGGCCAAGCCACTACGGGCACCGATGCACGCAAGGCACATGGGCACGCACGGCATGGGCACCGCGAACCTCCGCAAGGCACCATGGGGCACCAAGGCCCGCAAGGCAAAGGCACCACGGGCACCAAAGCACGCAAGGCATGGGCAACGCGAACCTCCACAAGGCGCCATGGGGCACCAAGGCACGCAAGGCCATGGCACTACGGGCACCTATGCTCGCAAGTCACATTGGCACGCACGGCTTGGGCACCGCGAACCTCCTCTATGCACCATGGGGCACCAAGGCCCGCAAGGCAAAGGCACCACGGCACGCACGGCAAAGGCAACACGAGCACCACGGCACGCAAGGGCTGGGCACCGATGCTCGCAGGGCCAAGGCACCACGGGCACCGATGCTCGCAGGGCGAGGCGCCACGCGACCACGGGACGCACGCAAGGCCAAGGCACCACGGGCACCAAGGCACGCAAGGCCAAGGCACCACGGGCACCACGGCACTGGGCGCGCAGGCCGCCGGGGCCAAGGCACCACTGGCACCGTTCCTGGCGCGCCCGACGCAGAAGTGCGCGGCAAGGCCACCGAGGCACGAGTGCGCCACGGCCAGCGCTCCAAAGCACGAACCCCGCAATGGAAATGACCGACGCCAAGGCGCGCGCAAGATCGCCAAAACACTTTGCCACTCGCCGATGAGCCTAGCCTCTTGGCCGACTCGCGGTGATGGTCGGTGTTCGTGTTGGGGAGGGACGAATCGGCGACAAAGGGCTGAATCTCGCGGATCGTGGCAAAGAAGGCCACTCGCCACTTACAATACCCCGCCGCAGATTTAAGTCGCCCGCAGCGATTCTACCCGCCGCCGATGGGAATTGTATTTCATGGCGGCCGACGCGACCCTTCCGCCGCGACGCTTGGCTAACGACACGCGCCCTTGGGGACCGGAGGCCCCATCGCTGGTCGGTGAACGGGCGGCGCGATGCCGCTTCTAGCCCGGATTCTCGACTTAGAGGCGTTTCACCATAATCCAACAGACGGTAGCTTCGCCACATCGCTTTTCAACCAAGCGCGATGACCAATTGTGCGAATCAACCGCTCTCTCGCATCAGGTTGAATTACTATCGATAATCGCCATCGCAGGGTAAAACTAACTCGCCTCACGACGCCTAAACCCACCACGCTCCTATTGGTGGGTGAACAATCCAACACTTGGTGAATTTCGCTTCACAATGATAGGAAGAGCCGACATCAAGGATCAAAAGCAACGCCGCTTATGAACGCTTGGTCGCCACAAGCCGCTTATCCCCGTGGTAACTTTTCCGACACCTCTAGCTTCAAATTCAAGGTCTAAAGGATCGTTAGGCCACGCCACGGCTCAGATTCGCATCGGAAATCGTAATCAAACGAGCTTTTACCCTTCGCTCCACACGAGATTGCTCGCTGAGCTCATCTTAGACACCGCGTTATGGTTTAACAGATGTGCCGCCCCAGCCAAACTCCCCACCTGACAATGTCTTCCGCCCGGATCGGCCCGCGCAGCGAGCCATGGGTCCAAAAAGAGGGGCAATGCCCCGCCTCCGATTCACGGAAAAAATAAAATAACGTTAAAAGTATTGGTATTTAACTTTCGCTTTCGGCCCCACTTATCCTACACCACTCAAGTCATTTAACAAAGTCGGACTAGAGTCAAGATCAACAGGTCTTCTTTCCTCACGATTCTCGCCAAGCCCGCTCTCTTGGTCGTGGTTTCACCGATAGTAGACAGGGACAGTGGGAATCTCGTTAATCCATTCATGCGCGCCACTAATTAGATGACGAGGCATTTGGCTACCTTAAGAGAGTCATAGTTACTCCCGCCGCTTACCCGCGCTTGGTTGAATTTCTTCACTTTGACATTCGTGAGCATCGCGTAAATCACATTGCGTGAGCATCCGCAGGGACCATCGCAATGCTTTGTTTTAATTAAACAATGGATTCCCTTGTCCGCACTCGGGCTCGAAGTTGACTGCTCGACGCCGGAAGGCCCCGAGGAGCTGCTCAGCCCGTCTCGCCAAGACGCTGGCGACCCGCCTCGCCGCGGAGCAGCCGAGCACCGCCGACACCGACGGGTTCGGATCGACCCCGTGCTCACTTCTCGTGAGCCAATCCTTTTCCCGGTTACGATCCATTTTGCCGACTTCCTTGCCTACATTGTTCCATCGACTGCAGGTCGCTCACCTTGGAGACTGATGCGTTATGAGTACGACCGGCGTGGACGCACTCGGTCCTCCGGATTTTCAAGGGTCACGGGGCGCACCGACACCACGGACGGCGGTGCTCTTCCACCGCCGACTACCTCCTACCGAGCCGCTTCTGTGGTGGGCGGTCGTTAAACGTAAAAGATAACTCTTCCCGAGGCCCCCGCCGACGTCTCCGACTTCTAACGCTGCCGCCAACCGCCACGCCCCGCTCAGAATTTTAACCCGATTCCTTCGCGCGCGCTGAACGCTACCGCTGTCGTCGCTTCCCCGACCCTTAGGATCGACTAACCCATGTGCAAGTGCCGCTCACATGGAACCTTTCCTCTTCGCCTTCAAAGTTCTCATTTGAATATTTGCTACTACCACCAAGATCCGCACCGACGGCCGCCCGCCGCTCGCGCTCGGTTTTGCAAATGACCGCCGCGCTTCTCCTACTCATCGGGCTCGGCGCTTGCCCCCACGGCCGGGTATAGGTCGCGCGCATAAGCGCCAAACAATTTAGGGGCTAGTTTATTAGGCAGGTGAGTTGTTACACACACCATAGCGGATTTAGACATACATTAACACCCTCCAGCTGTCTTAATAGACCAACACCCATTGTGGGATCTAGGTTAGCGCAGCTTGGGCACCGTGAACCCGCTTCCTGCTCATCCCGCACGCGCTCGCTACCAAAAATGGCCCACTTGGAGCTCTTGTTTCCGTGGCACGGCTCAACAAAGCTGCCGCGCCGTCCTACCTATGTAAATTTTGAGAATCGGTCGTGGGCGTTGCGCCCCCGATGCCTCTCATCATTGGCTTTACCCGACATAACTCGCACGCGAGCGCATGCTATCCTGAGGGAAACTTCGGAAGGAACCAGCTACTAGATGGTTCGATTAGTCTTTCGCCCTATACCCAAGTCGATTTAACGATTTGCACGCCAAGATCGCCGCTGGCCTCCACCGTAGTTTCTCCGCTTCGCCCCGCCGTGCATAGTTCACCATCTTTCGGTCCCGACAGTGTGCTCACACTCAACCCTTCTCGTAAGATCAAGGTCGGTCGGCGGTGCACTCTGGGATCCCGCCAATCGCCTTCCTTGCGCTTGCGGGTTTACGCGCTCGCTGACTCGCACACATGTCGACTTTGGTCCGTGTTTCAAGACGGTCGAATGGGGAGCCCGCAGCCAAGACCGGAGCGCCGCAGATGCCGGCACGCCGACGGCGCGCCGCCGCCACGATCGAGGCGACGGCGCTCGCGGCATATCCATCGCCGGCTTTGCCGCCGCCTAATCCGCTACCGTCCACGCCCGACCGACGGCAGATCGCTCGCTGCTCCACATACGACCGGGCGCGCCGCCGCCCCATCCGCTTCCTCCCGACAATTTCAAGCACTCTTGACTCTCTTTTCAAAGTCCTTTTCATCTTTCTCGCGTACTTGTTCGCCATCGCCTCTCGCGCTCAGATTTAGCCTTTGACGGAATTTAACGCCCGCTTGGGGCTTCATTCCCAAACAACCCGACTCGACGACATACGTGGTGCGACAGTGGTCCGCACAACGGGCTCACTCACTCTCCGCGCCTTCTGTGGACTTGGGCCCGGTCCGCCGAGGACGCCTCCAGACTACAATTCCGGACGACGGGTCTTCCGATTCTCAAGCCGGTCGCTCGCTCGCCGTTACTAGGGGAATCCTTGTAAGTTTCTTTTCCTCCGCTTATTGATATGCTTAAACTCACGGTAGTCCCGCCGACCGGGTCGCGGTCGTAACGCTGCGGCTCCTTCCGCCGAACGAGACGCGCTGCCGGGTCTCTCGCCTCTGGCCGAGCGACAGACAGGCACGACGACGACGAGTTGAAAGTTCCAACCACCGCTTGTCGTGGACGCCCTTCGCCCGACCGCATTTCGCCAACCGCGCCAACGAATGGCACGGAGGTTACGCCACACCGCCTCACAAGACCGACCGACGCACCCTAGGAGGGCGGGAGGCGGGGCGACGCGATGCGTGACGCCAGCAGACGCGTTCTCGCCCGACGGCCGGGCGCAACTTGCGCTCAAAGACTCGATGGTTCACGGATTCTCGCAATTCACACCAAGTATCGATTTCGCCACGCCCTTCATCGGCGCGAGCCGAGATATCCGCTGCCGAGAGTCGCTTTTGCATTCAAAAGAAGCCGCTGTTCGCCCCACGCCCGCGAACGGGTGGGGAAAGGAAGGCCTCGCTGATTCCTGGCGCTCCGCGCCGGGTTCGCTTTTTGCGGGCTCCCGCCGACTTTGGAGCGAGATCGAGGGCGCCGCCGCCGCGCCGACCCGCGTGGTTTAACGAGTTCTACGGTGGTTTTTTTTTGCATGATTCGACAATGATCCTTCCGCAGTTCACCTACGGAAACCTTGTTACGATTTCTCCTTCCTCTAAATGATAAGGTTCGCGACTTCGCGACGCCGCGGCGCGAACCGCCCACGCCGCCGCGATCCAACACTTCACCGATCATTCAATCGGTAGGAGCGACGGGCGGTGTGTACAAAGGGCGTGGACGTAATCAACGCGAGCCGATGACTCGCGCTACTAGGAATTCCTCGCTCAAGACCAACAATTGCAATGATCTATCCCCATCACGATGAAATTTCAAAGATTACCCGCCCGCCGCCAAGGCTATAGACTCGCTGAATACATCGCAGAAGCGCGCGGCGCCCGTAACATCTAAGGGCATCACAGACCTGTTATTGCCTCAAACTTGCGCGGCCTATAAGGCAGTAGTCCCTATAAGAAGCTAGATGATTAGGGGTACCTTCGCATAGCTAGTTAGCAGCCGAGGTCTCGCTCATAACGGAATTAACTGCATAAATCGCTTCCACCAACTAAGAACGCCATGCACCACCACCCATAGAATCAAGAAAGAGCTCTCACCACAATCCTTACTATGTCCGACTCGTAAGTTTCCGTGTTGAGTCAAATTAAGCCGCAGTGCTCCACTCGTGGTGCCCTTCCACAATTCCTTTAAGTTTCAGCCTTGCACCATACTCCCTAACCCAAAAACTTTGATTTCATAAGGTGCCGGCGAGTCCTAAAAGCAACATCCGCCGATCCTCGGTCGGCATCGCTTATGGTTGAGACTAGGACGGTATCCGATCGTCTTCGAGCCCCCAACTTTCGTTCTTGATTAATGAAAACATCCTTGGCAAATGCTTTCGCAGTTGTTCGTCTTCCATAAATCCAAGAATTTCACCTCTGACTACGAAATACGAATGCCCCCGACTGTCCCTGTTAATCATTACTCCGATCCCGAAGGCCAACGTAATAGGATCGAAATCCTATCGTGTTATCCCATGCTAATGTATACAGAGCGTAGGCTTGCTTTGAGCACTCTAATTTCTTCAAAGTAACAAATACGAGGCACGACCCGCCAATTAAGGCCGTGAGCGCATCGCCGCGAAGGGACGAGACGACCGTGCTCACCGAGGCGGACCGCCGACCCAACCCAAAGTCCAACTACGAGCTTTTTAACCGCAACAACTTTAATATACGCTATTGAGCTGGAATTACCGCGCCCGCGCACCGCATTTGCCCTCCAATGGATCCTCGTTAAGGGATTTAGATTGTACTATTCCAATTACCACTCTTTGAGCCCGGTATTGTTATTTATTGTCACTACCTCCCGTGTCGATTGGGTAATTTGCGCTACCGCCGCTTTCCTTGGATGTGGTAGCCGCCGTGCTCCTCTCCGAATCGAACCCTAATTCTCCGTCACCCGTCACCACCATGGTAGGCCACTATCCTACCATCGAAAGTTGATAGGCGTAAATTTGAATGATGCGCCGCCGCACGAGGGCCGCGGCGATCCGCCGAGTTATCATGAATCATCGCAAAGAACGCAGAGCCCGCCGACCTTTTATCTAATAAATGCTTCTCTTTCGGAAGTCGGGGTTTGTTGAACGTTTTAGCTCTAGATTTTCTTCGGTTATCCGAGTTGTAGATACCATCAAACTAACTATAACTGATTTAATGATCCATTCGCAGTTTCACAGTCTGAATTAGTTCATACTTAAAAATGAATGGATTAATCATTGAGACAAGCATATGACTACCGCAGATCAACCGTAGCATTCTCACCGACGCCGTGGCAAAGACGAGACGCGCCTCCTTGTGGGGCCGACGAGCCGAGACAATCAGACGACCGCTGCTCGCGATCGCGATTTAACGCTTGATTCGCAAAAGGAGGTCGAGACCTCATACCTCGTGGTGTGCCGTGATCCGAGAGTTCGAGCAACCAATCGTGGGCCAAAATTGCAGCACTGTGCAAAGTGAGCAACGTGGAACACGAAAGATGCCTTGGGGTTCACCCCACATCACCCGTGACGGGCAACGCCGAGCGTAAGCGGACGATGGGACTCGAGAATGCCCTCTTTGTGGGTATGCAACACAGAAACCGCCAACCGCCTGATGCAAAGTAAGCACCGAGCCGATAATGAAGAGGCAAGCATGGTAGGACGCCGCCGCCCAAAGCAGGATCCAACCTACCCATGCAAGCCAACCACCACTCACGCCGCAAGACGCTCACATTGCCCACCCCAAGCCAAAATCGCCACCATCAAGGCCATTCGTGCCTTTCGAGCAAGCGCACCAGCGAGGAGGCCCAAGCATGCACCGCTAGGCACGGCATTCTTAGAAACGGGCAAAGTCGAATTTGTGTGCCAACCGAGCCCGGCCAGAGGACGCGCTTGTAACACGAACTAGACGCCGCTCAACAACACCCGAGGCCGCGGTGCAAGGTGATTCGCGATCGCATCGCCCCCGCCGCCCCAAAGACGGAATTTGGGGCACCCACCGGCGACGCCCGCGGACGCCTGCTTGGATCACCACGACAATATAGGGCAAGGTCGCCGCTTCACGGCTTGTAACACGAACTAGACGCCGCTCAACAACACCCGAGGCCGCGGTGCAAGGTGATTCGCGATCGCATCGCCCCCGCCGCCCGCGGTGCAAGGTGATTCGCGATCGCATCGCCCCCGCCGCCCCCGAAGCACTCATAGGCAACACGGAATTTCCGCACCCACGCCCGTCGGACGCCCGTGCTTGGATCACCACGACAATATAGGCCAAGGTCGCCGCTTCACGGCTTGTAACACGAACTAGACGCCGCTCAACAACACCCGAGGCCACGCGGTGCAAGGTGATTCGCGATCGCATCGCCCCCGCCGCCCCCAAAGAAGCACTCATAGGCAACACGGAATTTCCCGCACCCACCGCCCCGCTGACGCCTGCTTGGATCACCACGACAATATAGGCCAAGGTCGCCGCTTCACGGCTTGTAACACGAACTAGACGCCGCTCAACAACACCCGAGGCCACGCGGTGCAAGGTGATTCGCGCATCGCATCGCCCCCGCCGCCCCCGAAGCACTCATAGGCAACAAGGAATTTCCGGCACCCACCGCCCGACGGACGCCCGATGAAGGAATCACCACGACAATATAGGCCAAGGTCGATGCTTCACGGCTTGTAACACGAACTAGACGCTGCTCAACAACACCCGAGGCCGCTGCGGTGCAAGGTGATTCGCGCGATCACATCGCCCCCGCCGCCCCAAAGAAGCACCCGTAGGCAACACGGAATTTGGGGCACCCACCGGGACGACCCGCCGAACGCCTGCTTGGATCACCACGACAATATAGGCCAAGGCCGCGGTGCAAGGTGATTCGCGATCGCATCGCCCCCGACCGCCCCCAACAAGCACCCATAGGCAACACGAAATTTGGGGGGCACCCGCAAGGGCCCCGTAAGAACGCGCTTGCGCGGTGCAAGGTGATTCGCGATCGCATCGCCTCCCACCGCCCCCAAAGAAGAACCCACAGCAACAAGGAGTTCGCCACGCCACGGGCACGAGTGCGCTGTGGATACGCGATGTTAGGACACCTATGTTCTTGTCTCATCGCAACGAGGCGCCGCCGCCAACAACAACATAGGCGGGGGTGCTAGGCTACTCGGTCGCATCGCTGCCGGTCACGCTTCAAGCATGCCGGCCTTGGCGCCGGCCGGCCCGGGGCTCGGGGACACGCCCCAGCACACGGGTAGACAAGGCTCGTTTCACGGAACTTCAAGGTTGAGCGCTCAAACGGCCATGCCACTCACCCGCATGCTTGGCAACAATGCCCCCCCAAGGCCCCCAATGGGCACCAGCCTTGGCCTCAGCCAAGCTGCTGGACACTAACCCCCCTATAATACACTTAGGAGCAAAAACCCAAGTGTCAGCAGTGTACATCATGTTGCTGGAGATTCATAATGGGGTTTCTTAACTATAAACACCGCAAAACCCCATGATGTTTATAACCAAAATTCTCCTTGTGGCACGAGGATGAATGCTAGATGGTCGAAAAAAAATTTTTCCCGAAAAAAATATTTATTTTTAATAAATAGCGAAAAATAGGGAAAAATTCGAGAAAATTCTGGGAAATTCATATTAATTCGAGAAAACATTCCTTGAGTCGATATTAGGCCAGGATAAAAATATTGCAAGGCGGGGGGCACGTTACAACGACAAAGTGGGCGGGCGAGCCGGGCGAAGGGGTCGTCGGGGACGGTCCGGCATGTGACATTGGCAAAGGCATTAGGGAGCATTAGGCGGTTTGGGGCAAGAATTTTCGCGATTCGAGGCTGTTTTCTACCTTAATTGGACTTGAACGGTCCTTTAACAAAAAACCTCAAACTTTGCAACCTTTATTTTTAATCACTAAGTGTTAAAACACATTGCACAAATGATGATATTGAGCTTCTAAATTTAATTGAACCTCAAAAAATTTTGAAATTGTTTTGCTCACCGGGTTAGATATTATGCCCTCATTAGATTTTGTTTGAAAAATTAGTTAAATTCCTTTAGTGGCTTAGTTGGTGACGCAAGTGATTTATTTTTTGATCATTCCTTTGAGGTCCTGGGTTCGATCCTCCTTCCTTGCAATAAATATTATCCTTTAACATTTTGTACCCTTGCCCCCAAAAACATAAACTTTGGAGCTGTATAAAATATGTTTTGTAATGGTTGATTTTTCACTATAAAACGATTGATTTTTCGTGGGGGCATGCATTGCCGAGGGGCACGGTAGCATGCATGTTCCGGCACGGGCATAAAGTTCTTATCAATGAACAAATAATTCCTGGGGTTGATATTTGGCCAGGACAAAAAATTTGGACGGTAATTGGACGCGTAATAACAAGAAAATGGGAAACATAATTGACGGCGTGGTGACATGCGTTGCTGGGGCACAGTGGCATGCATGCTTCGGGGGCAGGCTGGGTAAAGAGAATTCATACAGATGAACAATTCCTTGTGTTGATATCTGTCTAGGATAAAATAATTGGATGGTGATTGGATACGTAATAACGAGACGATGGATAAACATTATTGGGGGCATGGAGGCATGCATGGTTGGGGCACGGTGGCATGCATGATTCTGGGCCACAGTGGGTAACGAGAATTCACATTGACAAACAGACATAATTCATGAGTTGATATTTGGCTATGATAAAACAATTAGATGGTTATCGGACACGTAATAATGAGATAATGGGAAACATGCGCCTTGTGGCACGAGGATGAAAGCTAGATGGTCGGAAAAAAAATTTTCCAGAAAAAAATATTTATTTTTTAATAAATAGCGAAAAAAAGGGAAAAATAGCAAAAAATTCGAGAAAATTCTGGGAAATTCATATTAATTCGCTAAAACATTCCTTGAGTCGATATTAGGCCAGGACGAAAAGATTGCAAGGGGGGGGGCACGCATTTACGACGATTAAAGTGGGCGGGCGACCGGCGAAGGGGTCGCTTGAGACGGCCGGGCAAGTGACATTGACAAGGGCATTAGGAAAGATGCCAAAGCACTTGAAATGGTACATTCGAGTGAGAACGAGTAGAAAAGGGAAGCCACGCGCAACGTGCCCAAACGCCAAGATGACGGCTTGGCACGGGGTCGGCGGCGGCACCGAGGCCCCAAGGCACGTGAGGCCAAGGCATCGTGGGCATCGTGGGCGCCGTGGGCACCAAGGCAAGGCGCCACTACGGGCACCGCAGCACGCAAGGCACATGGGCACGCACGGCGTGGGCACCGCGAACCTCCACGAAGCACCATGGGGCACCAAGGCACGGAAGGCCAAGGCACCACGGGCACCAAAGCACGCAAGGCATGGGCAACGCGAACCTCCACAAGGCGCCATGGGGCACCAAGGCACGCAAGGCCAAGGCACCACGGGCACCAATGCGCGCAAGACACACAGGCACGCACGGCATGGGCACCGCGAACCTCCGCAAGGCACCATGGGGCACCAAGGCCCGCAAGGCAAAGGCACCACGGCACGCACGGCAAAGGCAACACGAGCACCACGGCACGCAAGGGCTGGGCACCGATGCTCGCAGGGCCAAGGCACCACGGACACCGATGCTCGCAGGCCAAGGCGCCACGCGACCACGGCACGCAGCGCCAAGGCACCACGGCACCAATGCTCGCAGCGCCAAGGCACCACGCACCAACGGCACCACGGGCACCACGGCATCGGGCGCGCAGCCGCCGGCCAAGGCACCACCGCACCGCTCTCGGCGCGCTCGACGCAGGCGCGCGCAAGGCCACCGAGGCACGAGCGCGCCACGCCGTGGCTCCAATGCACGAACCCCGCAATGGAAATGACCGACGCCAAGGCGCGCGAAGATCGCCAAAACACTTTGCCACTCGCCGATGAGCCTAGCCTCTGGCCGACTCGCGGTGATGGTCGGTGTTCGTGTTGGGGAGGGACGAATCGGCGACAAAGGGCTGAATCTCGCGATCGTGGCAAAGAAGGCCACTCGCCACTTACAATACCCCGCCGCAGATTTAAGTCGCTCGCAGCGATTCTACCCGCCGCCGATGGGAATTGTACTTCAAGGCGCCGACGCGACCCTTCCGCCGCGACGCTTGGCTAACGACACGCGCCCTTGGGGACCGGAGGCCCCTCATCGCTGGTCGGTGAACGGGCGGCGGGCGATGCCGCTTCTAGCCCGGATTCTCGACTTAGAGGCGTTTCACCATAATCCAACAGACGGTAGCTTCGCGCCATCGCTTTTCAACCAAGCGCGATGACCAATTGTGCGAATCAACCGCTCTCTCGCATCAGGTTGAATTACTATCGCGATAATCGCCATCGCAGGGTAAAACTAACTCGCCTCACGACGCCTAAACCCACCACGCTCCTATTGGTGGGTGAACAATCCAACACTTGGTGAATTTCGCTTCACAATGATAGGAAGAGCCGACATCAAGGATCAAAAGCAACGCCGCTATGAACGCTTCGCCACAAGCCGCTTATCCTCGTGGTAACTTTTCCGACACCTCTAGCTTCAAATTCAAGGTCTAAAGGATCGTTAGGCCACGCCACGGCTCAGATTCGCATCGAAATCGTAATCAAACGAGCTTTTACCCTTCGCTCCACACGAGATTGCTCGCTGAGCTCATCTTAGACACCGCGTTATCTTTTAACAGATGTGCCGCCTCACCAAACTCCCCACCGACAATGTCTTCCGCTCGATCGGCACAAATGAGCCTTGGGTCCAAAAAGAGGGGCGGCTCCGCCTCCGATTCACGGAATAAGTAAAATAACGTTAAAAGTAGTGGTATTTCACTTTCGCCTTTCGGCCCCACTTATCCTACACCTCTCAAGTCATTTCACAAAGTCGACTAGAGTCAAGCTCAACAGGTCTTCTTTCCTCACGATTCTCGCCAAGCCCGCTCTCTTGGTCGTGGTTTCACCGATAGTAGATGTGACGTGGGAATCTCGTTAATCCATTCATGCGCCACTAATTAGATGACGAGGCATTTGGCTACCTTAAGAGAGTCATAGTTACTCCCGCCGCTTACCCGCGCTTGGTTGAATTTCTTCACTTTGACATTCGTGAGCATCGCGTAAATCACATTGCGTGAGCATCCGCAGGGACCATCGCAATGCTTTGTTTTAATTAAACAATGGATTCCCTTGTCCGCACTCGCGCCCGAGTTGACTGCTCGACGCCGGAAGGCCTGAGGAGCTGCTCTCGCCGCGCTCGGCCGCACGCTGGCGACCCGCCTCGCCGCGGAGCAGCCGCTCACGACACCGACGGTTCGGATCGACCCCGTGCTCACTCTCGAGCCAATCCTTTTCCCGGTTACGATCCATTTTGCCGACTTCCTTGCCTACATTGTTCCATCGACTGCAGGTCGCTCACCTTGGAGACTGATGCGTTATGAGTACGACCGGCGTGGACGCACTCGCCCTCCGGATTTTCAAGGGTCGCCGGGCGCACCGACCACGGACGGGGCGGCTCTGAATCGCCTCCTTGCGCTTGCGGGTTTACGCGCTCGCTGACTCGCACATGTCGACTTTGGTCCGTGTTTCAAGACGGTCGAATGGGGAGCCCGCAGCCAAGACCGGAGCGCCGCAGATGCCGGCACGCCGACGGCGCTACGCCGCCACGATCGAGGCGACGGCGCTCGCTGGCATATCCATCGCCGCTTTGGCCGCCGCCTAATCCGCTACCGTCCACGCCCGACCGACGGCAGATCGCTCGCTGCTCCACATACGACCGGGCGCGCCGCCGCCCCATCCGCTTCCTCCCGACAATTTCAAGCACTCTTGACTCTCTTTTCAAAGTCCTTTTCATCTTTCTCGCGTACTTGTTCGCCATCGCCTCTCGCTCAGATTTAGCCTTGACGGAATTTACCGCCCGCTTGGGGTCAGATTCCCAAACAACCCGACACGACAATACCGTGGTGCGACAGTGGTCCGCACAACGGGCTCTCACTCTCTCGCGCCTTTCCAGTGGACTTGGGCCCGGTCCGCACGAGGACGCTTCCAGACTACACCGGACGACGGTCTTCCGATTCTCGCCGGGTCGTCCTGCTCGCCGTTACTAGGGGAATCCTTGTAAGTTTCTTTTCCTCCGCTTATTGATATGCTTAAACTCACGGTAGTCCCGCCGACCGGTCGCGGTCGTAACGCTGCGGGCTCCTTCCGCTGAACGACGCGCGCCGGGTCTCTCCTCTGGCCGAGCGACAGACAGGCACGACGACGAGTTGAAAGTTCCAACCACCGCTTGTCGTGGACGCCCTTCGCCCGACCGCATTTCGCCAACCGCGCCAACGAATGGCACGGAGGTTACACCGCCTCGCAAGACCGACCGACGCACCCTAGGAGGGCGGGAGGCGGGGCGACGCGATGCGTGACGCCAGCAGACGCGTTCTCGCCCGACGGCCGCGCAACTTGCGCTCAAAGACTCGATGGTTCACGGATTCTCGCAATTCACACCAAGTATCGATTTCGCCACGCCCTTCATCGGCGCGAGCCGAGATATCCGCTGCCGAGAGTCGCTTTTGCATTCAAAAGAAGCCGCTGTTCGCCCCACGCCCGCGAACGGGTGGGGAAAGGAAGGCCTCGCTGATTCCTTACGCTCGCGCCGGTTCGCTTTGCGGGCTCCCGCCGACTTTGGAGCGAGATCGAGGGCGCCGCCGCCGCGCCGACCCGCGTGGTTTAACGAGTTCTCCTGGTTTTTGTTTGCGTGATTCGACAATGATCCTTCCGCAGTTCACCTACGGAAACCTTGTTACGATTTCTCCTTCCTCTAAATGATAAGGTTCGTGACTTCGCGACGCCGCGGCGCGAACCGCCCACGCCGCCGCGATCCAACACTTCACCGATCATTCAATCGGTAGTAGCGACGGGCGGTGTGTACAAAGGGCAGGGACGTAATCAAGGCGAGCCGATGACTCGCGCTACTAGGAATTCCTCGCTCAAGACCAACAATTGCAATGATCTATCCCCATCACGATGAAATTTCAAAGATTACCCGCCCGCCGCCAAGGCTATAGACTCGCTGAATACATCGCAGTAGCGCGGCGCCCGTAACATCTAAGGGCATCACTGCACTGCTATTGCCTCAAACTTCCGCGCCTAAAAGGCCGTAGTCCTCTAAGAAGCTAGTCATGAGGGGTACCTTCGCATAGCTAGTTAGCAGCCGAGGTCTCGCTCGTTAACGGAATTAACTGCATAAATCGCTTCCACCAACTAAGAACGCCATGCACCACCACCCATAGAATCAAGAAAGAGCTCTCACCACAATCCTTACTATGTCCGACTCGTAAGTTTCCGTGTTGAGTCAAATTAAGCCGCAGTGCTCCACTCGTGGTGCCCTTCCACAATTCCTTTAAGTTTCAGCCTTGCGACCATACTCCCTAACCCAAAAACTTTGATTTCTCATAAGGTGCCGGAGTCCTAAAAGCAACATCCGCCGATCCTCGGTCGGCATCGCTTATGGTTGAGACTAGGACGGTATCCGATCGCCTTCGAGCCCCCAACTTTCGCTCTGATTAATGAAAACATCCTTGGCAAATGCTTTCGCAGCTTGTTCGCCTTTCATAAATCCAAGAATTTCACCGACTATGAAATACGAATGCCCCGATCGCCCTCGTTAATCATTACTCCGATCCCGAAGGCCAACGTAATAGGATCGAAATCCTATCGTGTTATCCCATGCTAATGTATACAGAGCGTAGGCTTGCTTTGAGCACTCTAATTTCATCAAAGTAACAAATACGAGGCACGACCCGCCAATTAAGGCCGTGAGCGCATCGCCGCAGTAGGACGAGACGACCGTGCTCACCGAGGCGGACCGCCGACCCAACCCAAAGTCCAACTACGAGCTTTTTAACCGCAACAACTTTAATATACGCTATTGAGCTGGAATTACCGCGTCGCCGCACCGCATTTGCCTCCAATGGATCCTCGTTATGGGATTTAGATTGTACTGATTCCAATTACCAGACTGTTTGAGCCAGGTATTGTTATTTATTGTGACTACCTCCCGTGTCGATTGGGTAATTTGCGCTACCGCCGCTTTCCTTGGATGTGGTAGCCGCCGTGCTCCTCTCCGAATCGAACCCTAATTCTCCGTCACCCGTCACCACCATGGTAGGCCACTATCCTACCATCGAAAGTTGATAGGGCGTAAATTTGAATGATGCGCCGCCGCACGAGGGCCGCGGCGATCCGCCGAGTTATCATGAATCATCGCAGAACGGCAGAGCCCGCGCCGACCTATTATCTAATAAATGCATCCCTTCCGCAAGTCGGGGTTTGTAGCACGTATTAGCTCTAGAATTACTTCGGTTATCAGAGTAGTATATACCATCAAACAAACTATAAATGATTTAATGAGCCATTCGCAGGTTCAGAGTCTGAATTAGTTCTTACTTACACATGCATGGCTTAATCTTTGAGACAAGCATATGACTACCGCAGATCAACCGTAGCATTCTCACCGACGCCGTGGCAAAGACGAGACGCGCCTCTTGTGGGGCCGACGAGCCGAGACAATCAGACGACCGCTGCTCGCGATCGCGATTTAACGCTGATTCGGGCAAAAGGAGGTCGAGACCTCATACCTCGTGGTGTGCCGTGATCCGAGAGTTCGAGCAACCAATCGTGGGCCAAAATTGCAGCACTGTGCAAAGTGAGCAACGTGGAACACGAAAGATGCCTTGGGGTTCACCCCACATCACCCGTGACGCAACGCCGAGCGTAAGCGGACGATGGGACTCGAGAATGCCCTCTTTGTGGGTATGCAATACAGAAACCGCCAACCGCCTGATGCAAAGTAAGCACCCGAGCCGATAATGAAGAGGCAAGCATGGTAGGACGCCGCCGCCCAAAGCAGGATCCAACCTACCCATGCGAGCCAACCACCACTCACGCCGCAAGACGCTCACATTGCCCACCCCAAGCCAAAATCGCCACCATCAAGGCCATTCGTGCCTTTCGAGCAAGCGCACCAGCGAGGAGGCCCAAGCATGCACCGCTAGGCACGGCATTCTTAGAAACGGGCAAAGTCGAATTTGTGTGCCAACCGAGCCCGGCCAGAGGACGCGCTTGTAACACGAACTAGACGCCGCTCAACAACACCCGAGGCCGCGGTGCAAGGTGATTCGCGATCGCATCGCCCCCGCCGCCCCCAAAGACGGAATTTGGGGCACCCACCGGCGACGCCGCCGGACGCCTGCTTGGATCACCACGACAATATAGGGCAAGGTCGCCGCTTCACGGCTTGTAACACGAACTAGACGCCGCTCAACAACACCCGAGGCCGCTGCGGTGCAAGGTGATTCGCGATCGCATCGCCCCCGCCGCCCCCGAAGCACTCATAGGCAACACGGAATTTCCGCACCCACGGCCCGCCCGGACGCCTGCTTGGATCACCACGACAATATAGGGCAAGGTCGCCGCTTCACGGCTTGTAACACGAACTAGACGCCGCTCAACAACACCCGAGGCCGCGGTGCAAGGTGATTCGCGATCGCATCGCCCCCGCCGCCCCCCGAAGCACTCATAGGCAACATGGAATTTCCGCACCCACGCCCGTCGGACGCCTGCTTGGATCACCACGACAATATAGGCCAAGGTCGCCGCTTCACGGCTTGTAACACGAACTAGACGCCGCTCAACAACACCCGAGGCCACGGTGCAAGGTGATTCGCGATCGCATCGCCCCCGCCGCCCCCGAAGCACTCATAGGCAACACGGAATTTGCGGCACCCACCGCCCGCCGACGCCTGCTTGGATCACCACGACAATATAGGCCAAGGTCGATGCTTCACGCTTGTAACACGAACTAGACGCCGCTCAACAACACCCGAGGCCGCTGCGGTGCAAGGTGATTCGCGATCACATCGCCCCCGCAGCCCAAAGAAGCACCCGTAGGCAACACGGAATTTGGGGCACCCACCGGCGACCCGCCGAACGCCTGCTTGGATCACCACGACAATATAGGCCAAGGCCGCGGTGCAAGGTGATTCGCGATCGCATCGCCTCCCACCGCCCCCAAAGAAGAACCCACAGCAACAAGGAGTTCGCCACGCCACGGGCGCGAGTGCGCTGTGGATACGCGATGTTAGGACACCTATGTTCTTGTCTCATCGCAACGAGGCGCCGCCGCCAACAACAACATAGGCGGGGGTGCTAGGCTACCTGTCGCATCGCATCGCCACGCTTTCCGCCTTGGCACGCCGCAAGATGCCGGCCTTGGGACACGCCCCAGCACACGGGGACAAGGCTCGCTTCACGGAACTTCAAGGTTGAGCTCTCAAACGTCCATTACAATAACCCGCATGCTAGGCAACAATGCCCCCCCACGGCCCCCAATGGGCACCAGCCTTGGCCTCACCAAGTCGCTGACACTAACCCCTATAATTCTCTTAGGAGCAAAACCCAAGTGTCATCAGGGTACATCATGTTGCTGGAGATTCATAATGGGGTTTCTTAACTATAAACACCGCAAAACTCCATGATGTTTATAACCAAAATTCTCCTTGTGGCACGAGGATGAATGCTAGATGGTCGAAAAAAAATTTTTCCTGAAAAAAATATTTATTTTTAATAAATAGCGAAAAATAGGGAAAAATTCGAGAAAATTCTGGGAAATTCATATTAATTCGAGAAAACATTCCTTGAGTCGATATTAGGCCAGGATAAAAATATTGCAAGGCGGGGGGCACGTTACAAGGACAAAGTGGGCGGGCGAGCCGGGCGAAGGGGTCGTCGGGGACGGTCGGGCATGTGACATTGGCAAGGGCATTAGGGAGCATGTTTATAACCAAAATGCTCCTTGTGGCACGAGGATGAATGCTAGATGGTCGGAAAAAAATTTTTCCCCAAAAAAATATTTATTTTTTAATAAATGGCGAAAAATAGGGAAAAATAGCAAAAAATTCGAGAAAATTCTGGGAAATTCATATTAATTCGCAAAAACATTCCTTGAGTCGATATTAGGCCAGGATAAAAAGATTGCAAGGCGGGGGGCACGATAACGACAAAGTGGGCGAGCGAGCGAAGGGGTCGGGGACGGTCGGGCATGTGACATTGGCAAAGGCATTAGGGAGCATGTTTATAACCAAAATGCTCCTTGTGGCACGAGGATGAAAGCTAGATGGTCGGAAAAAATTTTTTCCCGAAAAAATATTTATTTTTTAATAAATAGCGAAAAATAGGAAAAAATAGCAAAAAATTCGAGAAAATTCTGGGAAATTCATATTAATTCGCGAAAACATTCCTTGAGTCGATATTAGGCCAGGATAAAAATATTGCAAGGCGGGTGGCACGTTAGAACGACAAAGTGGGGGGGCGAGCCGGGCGAAGGGGTCTTCGGGGACGGTCGGGCATGTGACATTGGCAAAGGCATTAGGGAGCATGTTTATAACCAAAATGCTCCTTGTGGCACGAGGATGAATGCTAGATGGTCGGAAAAAAAAATTTTTCCCGAAAAAAATATTTATTTTTTAATAAATAGCGAAAAATAGGGAAAAATAGCAAAAAATTCGAGAAAATTCTGGGAAATTCATATTAATTCGCGAAAACATTCCTTGAGTCGATATTAGGCCAGGACGAAAAGATTGCAAGGCGGGGGGCACATAAAAACGAAAAAATGGGCGGTAGAGAATGGAGAAGGGGTCGTCGGGGACGGTCCGGCATGTGACATTGGCAAGGGCATTAGGAAGGATGTTTATAACCAAAATGCTCCTTGTGGCACGAGGATGAATGCTAGATGGTCGGAAAAAATTTTTTCCCCAAAAAAATATTTATTTTTTAATAAATAGCGAAAAATAGGGAAAATAGCAAAAAATTCGAGAAAATTCTGGGAAATTCATATTAATTCGCGAAAACATTCCTTGAGTCGATATTAGGCCAGGATGAAAAGATTGCAAGGCGGCGGGGCGCATATAACGACAAAGTGGGCGGGCGAGCCGGGCGAAGGGGTCGTCGGGGACGGTCCGGCATGTGACATTGGCAAGGGCATTAGGAAGGATGTTTATAACCAAAATGCTCCTTGTGGCACGAGGATGAATGCTAGATGGTCGGAAAAAATTTTTTCCCCAAAAAAATATTTATTTTTTAATAAATAGCGAAAAATAGGAAAAAATAGCAAAAAATTCGAGAAAATTCTGGGAAATTCATATTAATTCGCTAAAACATTCCTTGAGTCGATATTAGGCCAGGATGAAAAGATTGCAAGGCGGGGGGCACGTTACAACGACAAAGTGGGCGGGCGAGCCGCGAAGGGGTCGCTGGGACGGCCGGGCATGTGACATTGGCAAAGGCATTAGGGAGCATTAGGCGGTTTGGGGCAAGAATTTTCGCGATTCGAGGCTGTTTTCTACCTTAATTGGACTTGAACGGTCCTTTAACAAAAAACCTCAAACTTTGCAACCTTTATTTTTAATCGCTAAGTGTTAAAACACATTGCACAAATGATGATATTGAGCTTCAAATTTAATTGAACCTCAAAAAATTTTGAAATTGTTTTGCTCACCGGGTTAGATATTATGCCCTCATTAGATTTTGTTTGAAAAATTAGTTAAATTCCTTTAGTGGCTTAGTTGGTGACGCAAGTGATTTATTTTTTGATCATTCCTTTGAGGTCCTGGGTTCGATCCTCCTTCCTTGCAATAAATATTATCCTTTAACATTTTGTACCCTTGCCCCCAAAAACATAAACTTTGGAGCTGTATAAAAGATGGTTTGTAATGGTTGATTTTTCACTATAAAACGATTGATTTTTCGTGGGGGCATGCATTGCCGAGGGGCACTGTAGCATGCATTCTCCGGCACGGGCGTAAAGTTCTTATCAATGAACAAATAATTCCCGGGTTGATATTTGGCCAGACAAAAATTTGGACGGTAATTGGACGCAGAATAACAAGATAATGGGAAACATAATTGACGGCGTGGGGACATGCGTTGCTGGGGCAGAGTGGCATGCATGCTTCGGGGGCATGCTGGGTAAAGAGAATTCATACAGATGAACAATTCCTTGTGTTGATATCCGCTCAGGATAAAATAATTGATGGTGATTGGATACGTAATAAAGAGACGATGGTTAAACATTATTGGGCTCAAGGAGGCATGCATGGTTGGGGCACGGTGGCATGCATGATTCTGGGCCACAGTGGGTAACGAGAATACACATTGACAAACAGACAGAATTCATGAGTTGATATTTGGCTAGGATAAAACAATTAGATGGTTATCGGACACGTAATAATGAGATAATGGGAAACATGCGCCTTGTGGCACGAGGATGAAAGCTAGATGGTCGGAAAAAAAATTTTCCAGAAAAAAATATTTATTTTTTAATAATTAGCTAAAAATAGGGAAAAATAGCAAAAAATTCGAGAAAATTCTGGGAAATTCATATTAATTCGCGAAAACATTCCTTGAGTCGATATTAGGCCAGGATAAAAAGATTGCAAGGCGGGGGGCACGTTACAAGGACAAAGTGGGCGGGCGAGCCGGGCGAAGGGGTCATCGGGGACGGTCGGGCATGTGACATTGGCAAGGGCATTAGGAAAGATGCCAAAGCACTTGAAATGGTACATTCGAGTGAGAACGGAGTAGAAAAAGGGGAAGCCACGGCGCAACGTGCCCAAACGCCGAAGATGACGAAGCTTGGCACGGGGGGTCGGCGGCGTGGCACCGAGGCCCCAAGGCACGGTAGGCCAAGGCATCGTGGGCATCGTGGGCGTCGTGGGCGTCGTGGGCGTCGTGGGCACCAAGGCAAGCGCTGCCACTACGGCACCGGCGCACGCAAGGCACATGGGCACGCACGCGTGGGCACCGCGAACCTCCACGGCACCATGGGGCACCAAGGCACGCAAGGCCATGGCACCACGCACCAATGCGCCGCAAGACACACAGTCTAGCACGTCATGGGCACCGCGAACCTCCGCAAGGCACCATGGGGCACCAAGGCCCGCAAGGCAAAGGCACCACGGCACGCACGGCAAAGGCAACACGAGCACCACGGCACGCAAGGGCTGGGCACCGATGCTCGCAGGGCCAAGGCACCACGGGCACCAATGCTCGCAAGGCCAAGGCACCACGGGCACCACGGGCACCACGGCACTGGGCGCGCAGGCCGCCGGGGCCAAGGCACCACCGCACTGCTCTCGGCGCGCTCGACGCAGGCGCGCGCAAGGCCACCGAGGCACGAGCGCGCCACGCCGTGGCTCCAATGCACGAACCCCGCAATGGAAATGACCGACGCCAAGGCGCGCAAGATCGCCAAAACACTTTGCCACTCGCCGATGAGCCTAGCCTCTTGGCCGACTCGCGGTGATGGTCGGTGTTCGTGTTGGGGAGGGACGAATCGGCGACAAAGGGCTGAATCTCGCGATCGTGGCAAAGAAGGCCACTCGCCACTTACAATACCCCGCCGCAGATTTAAGTCGCCCGCAGCGATTCTACCCGCCGCCGATGGGAATTGTACTTCAAGGCGGCCGACGCGACCCTTCCGCCGCGACGGCTTGGCTAACGACACGCGCCCTTGGGGACCGGAGGCCCCATCGCTGGTCGGTGAACGGGCGGCGGGCGATGCCGCTTCTAGCCCGGATTCTCGACTTAGAGGCGTTTCACCATAATCCAACAGACGGTAGCTTCGCGCCATCGCTTTTCAACCAAGCGCGATGACCAATTGTGCGAATCAACCGCTCTCTCGCATCAGGTTGAATTACTATCGCGATAATCGCCATCGCAGGGTAAAACTAACTCGCCTCACGACGGCCTAAACCCACCACGCTCCCTATTGGTGGGTGAACAATCCAACACTTGGTGAATTTCGCTTCACAATGATAGGAAGAGCCGACATCAAGGATCAAAAGCAACGCCGCTTATGAACGCTTGGTCGCCACAAGCCGCTTATCCTCGTGGTAACTTTTCCGACACCTCTAGCTTCAAATTCAAGGTCTAAAGGATCGTTAGGCCACGCCACGGTTCAGATTCGCATCGGAAATCGTAATCAAACGAGCTTTTACCCTTCTGCTCCACACGAGATTGCTCGCTGAGCTCATCTTAGACACCGCGTTATCTTTTAACAGATGTGCCGCCTCACCAAACTCCCCACCGACAATGTCTTCGCTCGATCGGCAAGGCAATGAGCCTTGGGTCCAAAAAGAGGGGCAGGGCCCCGCCTCCGACTCACGGAATAAGTAAAATAACGTTAAAAGTAGTGGTATTTCACTTTCGCCTTTCGGCTCCCACTTATCCGACACCTCTCAAGTCATTTCACAAAGTCGGACTAGAGTCAAGCTCAACAGGTCTTCTTTCCTCACGATTCTCGCCAAGCCCGCTCTCTTGGTCGTGGTTTCACCGATAGTAGACAGTGACAGTGGGAATCTCGTTAATCCATTCATGCGCCACTAATTAGATGACGAGGCATTTGGCTACCTTAAGAGAGTCATAGTTACTCCCGCCGCTTACCCGCGCTTGGTTGAATTTCTTCACTTTGACATTCGTGAGCATCGCGTAAATCACATTGCGTGAGCATCCGCAGGGACCATCGCAATGCTTTGTTTTAATTAAACAATGGATTCCCTTGTCCGCACTCGCTCGAAGTTGACTGCTCGACGCCGGAAGGCCCCCGAGGAGCTGCTCACCGCTCTCGCCAAGACGCTGGCGACCCGCCTCGCCGCGGAGCAGCCGAGCAGCCGCCGACACCGACGGGTTCGGATCGACCCCGTGCTCACTCTCGAGCCAATCCTTTTCCCGGTTACGATCCATTTTGCCGACTTCCTTGCCTACATTGTTCCATCGACTGCAGGTCGCTCACCTTGGAGACTGATGCGTTATGAGTACGACCGGCGTGGACGCACTCGGTCCTCCGGATTTTCAAGGGTCACGGGGCGCACCGACACCACGGACGGCGGTGCTCTTCCACCGGCCGACTCTACCTCCTACCGAGCCGCTTCTGTGGTGGGCAGTCGTTAAACGTAAAAGATAACTCTTCCCGAGGCCCCCGCCGACGTCTCCGACTTCTAACGCTGCCGCCAACCGCCACGCCCCGCTCAGAATTTTAACCCGATTCTCGCGCGCGCTGAACGCTACCGTCGTCGGGCTTCCCGACCCTTAGGATCGA
>JAPTOF010000043.1:65000-70000 GCA_028554755.1 Cordia subcordata
GGTGCAAGGTGATTCGCGATCGCATCGCCCCCGCCGCCCCCGAAGCACTCATAGGCAACACGGAATTTGCGGCACCCACCGCCCCGACGGACGCCCGGTGCTAGGATCACCACGACAATATAGGCCAAGGTCGATGCTTCACGGCTTGTAACACGAACTAGACGCTGCTCAACAACACCCGAGGCCGCTGCGGTGCAAGGTGATTCGCGATCACATCGCCCCCGCAGCCCCAAAGAAGCACCCGTAGGCAACACGGAATTTGGGGCACCCACCGGCGACGACCCGCCGAACGCCTGCTTGGATCACCACGACAATATAGGCCAAGGCCGCGGTGCAAGGTGATTCGCAGATCGCATCGCCTCCCACCGCCCCCAAAGAAGAACCCACAGCAACAAGGAGTTCGGGCCACGCCACGGGCGCGAGTGCGCTGTGGATACGCGATGTTAGGACACCTATGTTCTTGTCTCATCGCAAAGAGGCGCCGCCGCCAACAACAACATAGGCGGGGGTGCTAGGCTACTCGGTCGCATCGCTGCCGGTCACGCTTCCAAAGATGCCGCCTTGGCGCCGCCGGCCCGCCGGCTCGGGGACACGCCCCAGCACACGTAGACAAGGCTCGCTTCACGGAACTTCAAGGTTGAGCGCCAAACGCCATGCCACTCACCCGCATGCTAGGCAACAATGCCCCCAAGGCCCCCAATGGGCACCAGCCTTGGCCTCACCAAGTCGCTGGACACTAACCCCTATAATACACTTAGGAGCAAAACCCAAGTGTCGCAGGTACATCATGTTGCTGGAGATTCATAATGGGGTTTCTTAACTATAAACACCGCAAAACTCCATGATGTTTATAACCAAAATTCTCCTTGTGGCACGAGGATGAATGCTAGATGGTCGAAAAAAAATTTTTCCTGAAAAAAATATTTATTTTTAATAAATAGCGAAAAATAGGGAAAAATAGCAAAAAATTCGAGAAAATTCTGGGAAATTCATATTAATTCGAGAAAACATTCCTTGAGTCGATATTAGGCCAGGATAAAAAGATTGCAAGGCGGGGGGCACGTTACAAGGACAAAGTGGGCGGGCGAGCCGGGCGAAGGGGTCGTCGGGGACGGTCGGGCATGTGACATTGGCAAGGGCATTATGGAGCATGTTTATAACCAAAATGCTCCTTGTGGCACGAGGATGAATGCTAGATGGTCGGAAAAAAAATTTTCCCGAAAAAAATATTTATTTTTAATAAATTGCGAAAAATAGGGAAAAATAGCAAAAAATTCGAGAAAATTCTGGGAAATTCATATTAATTCGATAAAACATTCCTTGAGTCGATATTAGGCCAGGATAAAAAGATTGCAAGGCGGGGGGCACGTTACAACGACAAAGTGGGCGGGCGAGCCGCGGGGGTCGGGGACGGTCGGGCATGTGACATTGGCAAGGGCATTAGGAAGGATGTTTATAACCAAAATGCTCCTTGTGGCACGAGGATGAAAGCTAGATGGTCGGAAAAAAAATTTTCCCGAAAAAATATTTATTTTTTAATAAATAGCGAAAAATAGGAAAAAATAGCAAAAAATTCGAGAAAATTCTGGGAAATTCATATTAATTCGCGAAAACATTCCTTGAGTCGATATTAGGCCAGGATAAAAATATTGCAAGGCGGGGGGCACGCATAACGACAAAGTGGGCGGGCGAGCGAAGGGGTCATGGGACGGCCGGGCATGTGACATTGGCAATGGCATTAGGGAGCATGTTTATAACCAAAATGCTCCTTGTGGCACGAGGATGAATGCTAGATGGTCGGAAAAAAATTTTTTGCATTAAAAATTTTTATTTTTTAATAAATAGCGAAAAATAGGAAAAATAGCAAAAAATTCGAGAAAATTCTGGGAAATTCATATTAATTCGCGAAAACATTCCTTGAGTCGATATTAGGCCAGGATGAAAAGATTGCAAGGCGGGGGGCACGATAACACGACAAAGTGGGCGGGCGAGCCGGGCGAAGGGGTCGTCGGGGACGGTCCGGCATGTGACATTGGCAAGGGCATTAGGAAGGATGTTTATAACCAAAATGCTCCTTGTGGCACGAGGATGAATGCTAGATGGTCGGAAAAAATTTTTTCCCCAAAAAAATATTTATTTTTTAATAAATAGCGAAAAATAGGGAAAAATAGCAAAAAATTCGAGAAAATTCTGGGAAATTCATATTAATTCGCGAAAACATTCCTTGAGTCGATATTAGGCCAGGATGAAAAGATTGCAAGGCGGGGGGCGCGTTACAACGACAAAGTGGGCGGGCGAGCCGGGCGAAGGGGTCGTCGGGGACGGTCCGGCATGTGACATTGGCAAGGGCATTAGGAAGGATGTTTATAACCAAAATGCTCCTTGTGGCACGAGGATGAATGCTAGATGGTCGGAAAAAATTTTTTCCCCAAAAAAATATTTATTTTTTAATAAATAGCGAAAAATAGGGAAAAATAGCAAAAAATTCGAGAAAATTCTGGGAAATTCATATTAATTCGCGAAAACATTCCTTGCGTCGATATTAGGCCAGGATGAAAAGATTGCAAGGCGGGGGGCGCGTTACAACGACAAAGTGGGCGGGCGAGCCGGGCGAAGGGGTCGTCGGGGACGGTCGGGCATGTGACATTGGCAAAGGCATTAGGGAGCATTAGGCGGTTTGGGGCAAGAATTTTCGCGATTCGAGGCTGTTTTCTACCTTAATTGGACTTGAACGGTCCTTTAACAAAAAACCTCAAACTTTGCAACCTTTATTTTTAACTGCCGTAAGTGTTAAAACACATTGCACAGCGATTATATTTGAGCTTCGAAATTTAATTGAACCTCAAAAAATTTTGAAATTGTTTTGCTCACCGGGTTAGATATTATGCCCTCATTAGATTTTGTTTGAAAAATTAGTTAAATTCCTTTAGTGGCTTAGTTGGTGACGCAAGTGATTTATTTTTTGATCATTCCTTTGAGGTCCTGGGTTCGATCCTCCTTCCTTGCAATAAATATTATCCTTTAACATTTTGTACCCTTGCACCCAAAAACATAAACTTTGGAGCTGTATAAAAGATGGTTTGTAATGGTTGATTTTTCACTATAAAACGATTGATTTTTCGTGGGGGCATGCATTGCCGAGGGGCACGGTAGCATGCATGCTCCGGGGCACGGTGGGCAGAAAGTTCTTATCAATGAACAAATAATTCCTGGGGTTGATATTTGGCCAGGACAAAAAATTTGGACGGTAATTGGACGCGTAATAACAAGAAAATGGGAAACATAATTGACGGCGTGGTGACATGCGTTGCTGGGGCACAGTGGCATGCATGCTTCGGGGGCATGCTGGGTAAAGAGAATTCATACAGATGAACAATTCCTTGTGTTGATATCTGTCTAGGATAAAATAATTGGATGGTGATTGGATACGTAATAACGAGACGATGGATAAACATTATTGGGGCAAGGAGGCATGCATGGTTGGGGCACGTGGCATGCATGATTCTCGGGCCACAAGGTAACGAGAATTCACATTGACAAACGTATGTAATTCATGAGTTGATATTTGGCAAGGAGAAAACAATTAGAAGGTAATAGGACAAGTAATAATGAGATAATGGGAAACATGCGTCTTGTGGCACGAGGATGAAAGCTAGATGGTCGGAAAAAAAATTTTCCAGAAAAAAATATTTATTTTTTAATAAATAGCGAAAAAAAGGGAAAAATAGCAAAAAATTCGAGAAAATTCTGGGAAATTCATATTAATTCGCGAAAACATTCCTTGAGTCGATATTAGGCCAGGACTAAAAGATTGCAAGGCTGGTGGCACGCATTTACGACAAAGTGGGCGGGCGACCCGGCGAAGGGGTCGCTTGAGACGGCCGTGCAAGTGACATTGACAAGGGCATTAGGAAAGATGCCAAAGCACTTGAAATGGTACATTCGAGTGAGAACGGAGTAGAAAAAGGGGAAGCCACGGCGCAACGTGCCCAAACGCCGAAGATGACGAAGCTTGGCACGGGGGGTCGGCGGCGTGGCACCGAGGCCCCAAGGCACGGTAGGCCAAGGCATCGTGGGCATCGTGGGCGTCGTGGGCGTCGTGGGCACCAAGGCAAGGCCAAGCCACTACGGGCACCGATGCACGCAAGGCACATGGGCACGCACGGCGTGGGCACCGCGAACCTCCACGAAGCACCATGGGGCACCAAGGCACGCAAGGCCATGGCACCACGGGCACCAATGCGCGCAAGACACACAGGCACGCACGGCATGGGCACCGCGAACCTCCGCAAGGCACCATGGGGCACCAAGGCCCGCAAGGCAAAGGCACCACGGCACGCACGGCAAAGGCAACACGAGCACCACGGCACGCAAGGGCTGGGCACCGATGCTCGCAGGGCCAAGGCACCACGGGCACCAATGCTCGCAGGGCCAAGGCGCCACGCGGACCACGGCACGCACGGCCAAGGCACCTCGGGCACCAATGCTCGCAAGGCCAAGGCACCACGGGCACCACGGCACTGGGCGCGCAGGCCGCCGGGGCCAAGGCACCACCGCACCGCTCGGCGCGCTCGACGCAGGCGCGCGGCAAGGCCACCGAGGCACGAGTGCGCCACGCCGTGGCTCCAATGCACGAACCCCGCAATGGAAATGACCGACGCCAAGGCGCGCGCAAGATCGCCAAAACACTTTGCCACTCGCCGATGAGCCTAGCCTCTTGGCCGACTCGCGGTGATGGTCGGTGTTCGTGTTGGGGAGGGACGAATCGGCGACAAAGGGCTGAATCTCGCGGATCGTGGCAAAGAAGGCCACTCGCCACTTACAATACCCCGCCGCAGATTTAAGTCGCCCGCAGCGATTCTACCCGCCGCCGATGGGAATTGTACTTCAAGGCGGCCGACGCGACCCTTCCGCCGCGACGGCTTGGCTAACGACACGCGCCCTTGGGGACCGGAGGCCCTCATCGCTGGTCGGTGAACGGGCGGCGGGCGATGCGTCGC
>JAPTOF010000043.1:85000-87500 GCA_028554755.1 Cordia subcordata
TGTTCGACAATTCGTCTAATCGAACACCTATGAGTAACCAGTCTCTTGCTAAGCTGAAAAGGGCTGACTCTCTAGGCATTATTAGCTCAAGCTCAGTCCCTGGTAAATGTGTGTTGCGTAGATATAAGTCTGTTGAAAGGTTGGAATCTAGTGTCTCAGTTTCTGCCACGCTTGGGACAGAAGACACTAATTCTGTAGAGGACGATTCCAATGCTGTCTCTACCCACACTCAACATAGGAATGTGATCAACCATGTGCATGCTAAAACTGACCCCACGAAGAAGTTGTTTAATGAGCTCTTCAAGGACAACAGAACTGATGGGTATGCCTTGAAACCTGTCGAGGTCGATGATGGGTTTGTTATAGACCCAAGTGAAGAAAGAGATGTGGAAAGGGACTGGGGCTACTGCCTGGTTGGGTACTTTGCAGGCAAGTTTCCCGGTAAGAAAGGCCTCTTGGACATGTGTAAATCATGGAAGGTTAATTTCGAATATATCCCCCATGCTAGCGGATGGCTTATATTCCGTTTTAATTCCGTCGAGGATCGATCCACAGTCCTTAATGGAGGGCCATATTTTGTGTTTGGATCTCCACTTATGTTGAAGGTCATGCCTAACAACTTTGAGTTTGGGAACGAGGAGATTAGCCTTATGCCTGTGTGGGTTCAGCTCCCTTTGCTGCCTCTGAATTGCTGGACTCCTGCAATTCTCCAAAAGATTGGGTCTCGCATCGGGAAGCCTATTGCCACAGATAAGCTCACCACCACCATGGAAAGGGTGTCTTATGCTAGAATCTTGGTTGAAGTGGATGCAGCCAAGGAGCTCCCAAAATCCGTATCCTTTGTGTTGTCCAACGGCAAGAGAAGGATTCAGGAAATTGTTTACGAACAAGATCCTAAATTTTGCATGCACTGTTCGATGTTTGGTCATGTTAAGGCTGATTGTAGGTATCTTTTGTCAGCCAAAGAACTAAGCATCAAACAGGACAAGAAGCCTACTCCAAAATCAATCCCTTTACAGAAGGATCCAGGGGGGGATTCCGGTGCTAAAACTTTGGACTGCAGGGCTGATGCTGAGTTAGGCTGGCAACAAGTCACTAAGAAGAAGAGCATCCCCCAAAGGGTTATTCCTTCAAATGATCAGGGTCATATGGACCAAGGAGTTCCACCTGTTCTGCATAATGAAAACAGGCCTGAAAAGGTTATGCCTGAACAGGATCTTGAAGAAGTTAGTTGCCTTGCATTGGCTGCCCCGAATGCCAATGTTGAAGAGCTACAGATCCCTCATGATAAAAGTAAGGAAGGAGCTCATCCTGGAACTGACAAAGCACCCAAAGGTAATAAGAGACAGCATAGGAAGGAAGGGGTCTCTTCCCAAAATCCTTGATGACGATCGCTTGCCTCAATATTAGGGGATTTAATCTCCCCATTAAACATAAAAGTATTGCAGCGTTTGTGAAAAAACATAATGTGGATGTTATCGGCATTTTGGAAACAAAGATCAAGCTCCCAAAGCTTTTGAGCATTATGAGGGTCTTCCTTCCTGGTTGGGACCAATGTAATAATTTTGATGTGATAGAGCATGGTCGAATTGCTGTTCTTTGGAACCCTTCCAAGATAGCACTGGTGCCAATGCAAGTACACCCTCAAATCATCCACTGCACAGCGAAATGTCTGTCCTCGTCTTTCGAGTTTTGTGTTAGTTTTGCTTATGCTCTTAACACTATTGTGCAGCGAAGGCCACTTTGGCTCAATTTGACCGAGTTTGGGGCCTGCATTTCTCTCCCCTGGCTCCTGCTCGGAGACTTCAATACCATTCTTGCTTCTGAAGAAAAGAGTGGTGGCAACCCCGTCACTCCCTATGAGACAAGGGATTTCTCGGAATGCTGTCAATCTATTGGATTGAACGACCTTCATGCTTCAGGTTGTTTCTTCACTTGGACAAACAACCATGTTTTGAAAAAGTTGGATCGGGCAATGGGAAACAATGCTTGGTTCCTTTCGAATGTGGTCTGTCACGCAAATTTCCTTCCTCAAGGTATTATTTCAGACCATTCTCCATGCATTGTCACTATCTGCAATCACAGTGAAAGCAAGAACAGGCCTTTTAGATTCCAAAACATGTGGATTCTCCACCAACACTTTTTGCCGCTCATTCAGCAGTACTGGGAGCAAGAGTTTGTTGGATCCTGGCAGTTCAAGTTATGCAAGAAACTCAAGAGCCTGAAAGGTCCTCTTAAGGAGCTGGATAAGCAGAATTTCTCTCACATTTCTTCAAGAGCTCAAAAGGCAAAAGATGAGCTGGAACAAGCTCAAATTCTCCTCCAGTCCAACCCTTTTAATTCGCTGATTAGAGATCAGGTGGTCATTTTGAGACATAAAGCTGATTATCTTTTGAATGCTGAGCTTCACTTCTACCAACAGCGGGCTAAGACCAATTATTTGAAGTCTGGAGACAAGTGCACTAGATTTTTCCATGCCTTGGTCAGGCGAAACAAGAAA
>JAPTOF010000043.1:92500-95000 GCA_028554755.1 Cordia subcordata
ACTAGACGCTGCTCAACAACACCCGAGGCCGCGTGTGCAAGGTGATTCGCGCATCACATCGTCCCCCGCAGTCCCCCAGCAAGCACCCGTAGGCAACACGGAATTTGGGGCACCCACGGCCCGTCGAACGCCCGGTGCTTGGATCACCACGACAATATAGGCCAAGGCCGCGTGTGCAAGGTGATTCGCGCATCGCATCGTCTCCCACCGTCCCCCAGCAAGAACCCACAGGCAACAAGGAGTTCGGGCCACGCCCACGGGGCACGAGTGCGCTCGTGGGATACGCGATGCTTGTGGACACCTATGTTCTTGTCTCATCGCAACGAGGCGCTCGTCGCTCAACAACAACATAGGCGGGGGGGTACTAGGCTACTCGGTCGCATCGCGTCGTCGGTCACGTTTCCAGCATGCCGGGCCTTGGCGTCGGCCTGGCCCGCCGGGGCTCGGGGGACACGGCCCCTAGCAAACGGGTAGACAAGGCTCGTTTCACGGAACTTCAAGGTTGAGCGCTCAACCGGCCATGCCACTCACCCGCATGCTAGGCAACAATGCCCCCCCAAGGCCCCCAATGGGCACCAGCCTTGGCCTCAGCCAAGCTGCTGGACACTAACCCCCCTATAATACACTTAGGAGCAAAAACCCAAGTGTCAGCCGTGTACATCATGTTGCTGGAGATTCATAATGGGGTTTCTTAACTATAAACACCGCAAAACCCCATGATGTTTATAACCAAAATTCTCCTTGTGGCACGAGGATGAATGCTAGATGGTCGAAAAAAAATTTTTCCTGAAAAAAATATTTATTTTTAATAAATAGCGAAAAATAGGGAAAAATAGCAAAAAATTCGAGAAAATTCTGGGAAATTCATATTAATTCGAGAAAACATTCCTTGAGTCGATATTAGGCCAGGATAAAAAGATTGCAAGGCGGGGGGCACGTTACAAGGACAAAGTGGGCGGGCGAGCCGGGCGAAGGGGTCGTCGGGGACGGTCGGGCATGTGACATTGGCAAAGGCATTAGGGAGCATGTTTATAACCAAAATGCTCCTTGTGGCACGAGGATGAATGCTAGATGGTCGGAAAAAAAATTTTCCCGAAAAAAATATTTATTTTTTAATAAATAGCTAAAAATAGGGAAAAATAGCAAACAATTCGAGAAAATTCTGGGAAATTCATATTAATTCGCGAAAACATTCCTTGAGTCGATATTAGGCCAGGATGAAAAGATTGCAAGGCGGGGGGCACGTTACAACGACAAAGTGGGCGGGCGAGCCGGGCGAAGGGGTCGTCGGGGACGGTCGGGCATGTGACATTGGCAAGGGCATTAGGGAGCATGTTTATAACCAAAATGCTCCTTGTGGCACGAGGATGAAAGCTAGATGGTCGGAAAAAAATTTTTCCCCAAAAAAATATTTATTTTTTAATAAATAGCGAAAAATAGGGAAAAATAGCAAAAAATTCGAGAAAATTCTGGGAAATTCATATTAATTCGCGAAAACATTCCTTGAGTCGATATTAGGCCAGGATGAAAAGATTGCAAGGCGGGGGGCGCGTTACAACGACAAAGTGGGCGAGCCGGGCGAAGGGGTCGTCGGGGACGGTCGGGCATGTGACATTGGCAAAGGCATTAGGGAGCATTAGGCGGTTTGGGGCAAGAATTTTCGCGATTCGAGGCTGTTTTCTACCTTAATTGGACTTGAACGGTCCTTTAACAAAAAACCTCAAACTTTGCAACCTTTATTTTTAACTGCCGGAAGTGTTAAAACACATTGCACAGCGATGATATTGGAGCTTCGAAATTTAATTGAACCTCAAAAAATTTTGAAATTGTTTTGCTCACCGGGTTAGATATTATGCCCTCATTAGATTTTGTTTGAAAAATTAGTTAAATTCCTTTAGTGGCTTAGTTGGTGACGCAAGTGATTTATTTTTTGATCATTCCTTTGAGGTCCTGGGTTCGATCCTCCTTCATTGCAATAAATATTATCCTTTAAATTTTTGTACCCTTGCCCCCAAAAACATAAACTTTGGAGCTGTATAAAAGATGGTTTGTAATGGTTGATTTTTCACTATAAAACGATTGATTTGTCGTGGGGGCATGCATTGCCGAGGGGCACGATAGCATGCATGTTCCGGGGCACGGTGGGCAGAAAGTTCTTATCAATGAACAAATAATTCCTGGGGTTGATATTTGGCCAGGACAAAAAAATTTGGACGGTAATTGGACGCGTAATAACAAGAAAATGGGAAACATAATTGACGGCGTGGTGACATGCGTTGCTGGGGCACAGTGGCATGCATGCTTCGGGGGCATGCTGGGTAAAGAGAATTCATACAGATGAACAATTCCTTGTGTTGATATCTGTCTAGGATAAAATAATTGGATGGTGATTGGATACGTAATAACGAGACGATGGATAAACATTATTGGGGGCAAGGAGGCATGCATGGTTGGGGCACGGTGGCATGCATGATTCTGGGCCACAGTGGGTAACGAGAAT
>JAPTOF010000043.1:102500-155000 GCA_028554755.1 Cordia subcordata
CAGTTAGACATGAAATGCGTTTGTATGTACTACAACAACTATCACAATTAAAAGATGTCAATCCATCTCCCACCATCATGGAAGTAGGCCATAAAAGATCTGACAAGTGTGAATATTAGAGGTTTTATGCAAATATGAGAATATTTAAGAGATGTATAAACCAAGGCAAAGCAAAAAGGTTACCTTTTCTTCCAAAACAAAGTAATCCTGAATAAAAGATGCATCAATAGAAGAGGTCAATGATTGCTTCAGTGAAAGAGTTATTCTGCCTGTCTCAGCACTAACCTGTATCAGGAGAAGGAAAAGAGAAGCTCAACATGGAGATTCCTTAACATATAACACACGGAAAATGAGTTTGATTTCAGAAACATACATCAAGGATGTTACTTCGAACAAATTCTCCCACAAAAAAGACTTCAGAAAGATCCAATCTCTTGTCATCAAAAGCCTTCAAAACACAGTAACATTTGGCATTTTTAAGCAGCATACCAATATACCACTAAGAAACACAAGCATATATAGCTACTACAACAAATATAAATATCTTGTTTTTGGGAGCAAAACCAGTCAAACGCCGAATGAATCGTACAAAGCAACCAGTTTCTATCAAATTCTGACGTAACCACGATCCAAATGTCGTCAAGCATTTGCCGTCGATAAAATAGTAAAACCTCAAGCATATCATAATAGATGCTAATTGAGAGAGATCATGGCATGGCTTTTTCAGTTTCAGTTTTGCCCATAATCCAATATTAGAACCGTACATGAACCTTTAAAACTCTTCAATGAGACAAAAATCTCAAGATATAGAAAAAGCTCAGAGAACAAATTGAAAGGCAACTTCTTACATGCACAACTGAATGACGACGAACTTGATTTATGTCATGAGGAAGCTCCTCGGCTGACTTAACAAGAGAATATTTGGCAAGAAGAATCAAGTTGCTCCCCTCATTATCTACAAAGATCCCAATATGAAAACATAAATTGAAGACGTTAAGGAAATAGTACCAAATTCAAAATGATATTTTCAGTCTAGGAATACTGAATGGCATGTAAATTAAAATAAAACATACCGAGAAGGAGAGACTTAAAGAGAACGAGAAGAGGAGAAAATGAGAAGGGGGCCAAAAGTAGCTATGTTCAACAGATCCTTCTGCTTAGTGGCCAAATGACCATCACAGGGAACTTTTAACATAGTACCAGTAAAAATTTCCCTAGTTCCAACAAGAAGAATATAGTGAAAGAAACATCCAAGAATTAACTAGTAGCTTAACAGTAATTAAATCTTAGTCCAGGAACAAGAAGAGAGAGTTATGTGAGGGTTTGGCCGGAACGACAATCAAGTAAATGACAGAGTAATGAAAACCCCGAACTCATTTCAGGTAGCACAAATACTCCAAACTCTAACACCAAAATCGTCTAGTTTACAAAAAACAATATACAAGAAGATTAAGTGTCAGTAATTAAATCAATTAATGAAATGCCAGAACAAAGCATCCGTAACCACCAAAATAAAAGTGAAATCATGCGTGAAGAAACTGCTCGAGAGTTACCAAGTACCAAGAGTTTCTCAAAATTGTAACCAGGCTTCAAAACTGATTTCATGAGATCAGCAAGCCCTGTAAAGAACGATTAGAAAAGAAATCAAATATTAAGATGCCCATCAATTAGGAGGACAGGAGAGAAAGCAATCAGAAAAAAGAGAACCTATCTTTCATGAAAAGCTTTTACCATGATTGTCTGCCAGATGTTCAGGGGATATTGTGCCCTTTGTATACCCTTTGGCATTAACCTTAACTACAATTGCATGAGGTGTCACTCTCTCAACAACACCAGAGACGATGCTTCCCAGCCGTACATCATCCTCAGACAGCCTATTAGATCATATAAACAGGAACAACACCATCGAATAAAAAGAGAAGTATTACTAAAAGGAAAATTGGTATCATGCATTAAAAACCAAGGAACATTTTTCGATCTAATTACTGCCTGTCGACAAATTCATCAGAAATCTTGTGCAATAAGAACTCAGATATTAAACAAGATCTTTCACAAAATGTCACAGTAAAAGATGATTTGGAACTAACGCTAAAGGATGATGGCAAATAGTTAACTTGAAACATAAACGCTTTCACTGCCATATCACTACTCTAATATGCTACTTGATTAAAGCCACTTCACGGCTGTAGAAGAGATATTAAACATGAAAAGTTAATCACAGCAACTTGAAGTTTATATGCTAAGTTTTTCTGTCGGTACATGACTTCCTGTTGATTTCTCAAACATCTTTTAAGTCTGCCTACAGACACAATAATCACAATTGAGAAAGATCAAGTAACAAATACCTTGTAAGAGTCATTCTGAAACTAAGGTTTATTCTCCGTGACATGGGAACAGCACTGGTAACTCTACATTTGACAACTTGTTCAACATGAAACATTGCTTTTATATCAGATCCTGGTTCCAATCCAAGCTCAGATCTGGTGAAGAGAAAAGAGTTATTAGATTCTCTGTAAAGGAGACAAAGCACTGTTGGAATCTATATGGTGGCATTGCAGTGCACTGTTGGAAGTCCGTGTCATTCATCAGCCTGCATTCCTTCATTACACGGCATTTGCAGCCAATATACTTGTTGACCAGATGTGTTTTACTATTTTCAGAACATATTCATCACCATGCAAAACAGGATCAATATTACCTTCTTATCATAACAATTTAAAGCCTAAAACATGATATACATTCTTCATTTTCTCCTTTGCTTTGTCTGTGGGTCTGAGAGCAGAGGAGAATAAAAAGGGGGGTGTGATATTTGGAGGATGTGCTCGGGCACGGGAGCCTCCTTATAGCCAGATGTCAGATGCCAAAAAAAGATATGAAAAGACAATATTGGAAAAATAAGCAAGAATGACCCTTACATGTGACTCGGGCTAGATGGAAATAAATAGCTTTCCACAGAAACTTGCAAATAACTATAGTCTTAAAAATCTTCTAACTGAAAAATTAGAAAAGCAGGAGCATACAAGTGTTTTTTTGTGTGACACAGTGATCCTCTTGGATTTGCAACCAAGAACTCGAAAGACCAATTCAGCGCCAATCTGCAACAAGTTGTCAAAAGAATAAAATAAAATAACAGGTTAACAATGATATATATAAATGTGACTAGAAAGAGATCAGTTCTACGAACCGACGAAACTTTGTCACAGGTTTAGTTATTTCAAACTCTGACATATGCCGAAGAGGACAAAGAGCTTTCACACCACTAGGAAATTGCACAAAAGCACCAAAACTATCAACTTTAATGACTTTAGCCTTCACCACCATTCCTGGCTTTACATCAGAATGTGTGAAAACTGACCCTCAAAGACACTAGTCTGCTCAGAGAAGAAAATAAGATAAGACACTGTTCAAGCTTTAAACGTATTTTCTTAAACTTCAAAGTCAATGTCTCAGCTTTAGCCAACAAAATTCTTAAAAGATAAATGCATCATACTCAAAAGAACAGATAATCAAAACACATAATCTCCACCCAGTTTAACATTTCGTGTTGAAGGGGAAAACGATACGCCTGTATCTATGAACAAATCAAGACAACTTAGTAGCATATACAACTTATCACATCAAGAACTGAAAGGTGTCAAAAGCACCAATCAAGAAGCATCCTCATGCAAAAGAGTCAAGGGCAGATACCGTGTGAGACAAAATTTCCACCATTGCACCCCATGACAAGTTTTGGTTTAACATCTTTCATCTTTGCAAACAGAATCTATGTTCAAGCTACATATGACCATGTGACAGAGAGCAATCAGGTACTACAAGTCATGTCAACAAGATATCATGGTACCCTATAAGCACTTGAAGGCAAAATTTTCAAAAAGGTCGGATTTGAATATCATCAAAAAGCACTGACAGAAAAGCATAGAGAATACCAATTGAACTTGTAGTAGTCAAAAATTGACTCGTATACATCGATCTGCTGATAAGTCAAGTGTACGATATAATAGCAGGATTCTCTGATATTCAAAGCATGAGTCACAGTGACTGCAAGACTTGGAGATAACTGAGAACCTGTTTTGTTGATCCCGACTTATCAATTTACGTCCTCTTTTAGTTCTTTGCTTTAGCATGTCAACAGGCACAAGTTCACCTCTTAAATCCAATTTATGAATCTATTGCCCATTGGAGTTTTCTTCTCTCAAGGAGAACAAGATATCACAATTCCCAAGATAATTCATCCCCTCATAAACATTGATTTCACCTCTTATATAAATAACTATCTGCATTATTCACCAGACTGGGGTTTGAACTTGTTTTCCTTCCCTTTTCAATTAAATGTGAGACTGGGACTCAAGCTTGAGGACATCACTAATTTCCAGAACTATGTCAGACTAATGTTCTTCAAGGTATATGTAGGTTTCTTAAAAGAACTCTCCTCATATTCTTATTAGTAATTTCTTTCTTTTTTCTTTTTCTTTTTTTTTTGGCGTGTGGGAGTGGTGGTTATCACTCATTCCTTTGGGTTTTTGAGGTCCATTGAAGTATTAAATGATTATTACCACAATCTGAATTTTGACATACAAAACAGCCCATGGTACTGCAGTTAAAGTATCAACATAGAGCTGATCACAAAGTTTAAGTTGACGAACCACATGATCATGGCTAATGAGCATGTGAGATGTAAGCTTGAAACTTATTGTAAAAAAGAAAGGTTCTAAATTTACATACAAATTTGGGAACCACAGTGCAAGCATGTAAATATATAATTTATCCATGGGAAGATGGACATTTGCAACCACCATTGCCATGAAGACAACTCACTCACTATTGAAGCCATATGAAAATATCTGACAACTCATATTAGAAAAACAATCAGTTAACTCAAAGAAAAGCACTGGAAAACAATTAGTCAACTTAGTGACAAGAATCAAACACAATTGCAAACTTTGAAACGAATCAAAAGATAAGAGTATTACAAAAAACAAAAGAAGGGAGATTGAGAGAAAGGAGCTTAACCTTCAGGATCCCAATGGCAAGACCTTCCAAATGTCTAAATCCAAGAATCCTAACAGGAACAAGAGTCCCTTCTTTGAAATTTTTATCTAATTTTTTGACTTCCTTGTCAGCCACATCAAACACCTGCAACCATATATTTCAGATGTCAACCTTCATAATCTGGCTTCATGACGTTTAACATTCCCACAGTGTATCACAGTAAACCTCACACTGACAAAAGCTGGAGTTGGAACTGGTGTTGACGGGACTTCCAACAGAAGGCCCAGACCCCTATCAACTCGGACAACTTTTGCTTGATCAAAGATATCACCAGTTTTCAACAGTTGCACGTAGGTTTCACCTTACTTAGAATGAAATAGATAATAAGGAATTTCCTTTTAGGAAGAAAATAGATAATATGGATTTTCCTTTTCCTCCTTTGGGGTGTTTGTGGCAGGAGCAACAGGGCAAGCAGGTAATAATCAAAAAGAAAAAGGTAATTTGGACCAAAAAAAATGAAGGTAAAATAAGCACATTGATAAGAAGCCAAAAACTTCTCCCGACAGGGTTACCCATATGCTAACAAACTCAATGATGTAAGAAATTTATAATGTAAAAGGTTGACTCTAAAGCATTATTAACCAGATAGCAGTAGCATCTTACAGGGTGAGTAATCACACAAACAGTGTCAAACTACTGAAATGGTAGTAATTCAAACAGTTAACATATATTTGACTCCGGAAATAAAAGGTGAAATACTAAGTTCAGCATCAGAAACTTCCTGCAACGACAAGGCAAACAGCTATTATCTCTACACAATATATTTACTGAAGATGGGGCCCTGTTATGGACCAGGTGAGGGTTCAGTGTCAGCCCAATAGCTCTAGTTGAGAGATCAACGAACAATATTCGAGCATTGACCTATAGAAAGATAGTAAAGAGTCAATATACAAAATAAGCCCACTAAGAGAGAGAAGATACAGCCAGTGCAAGGAGCAGATCAGGCTGAAGCATCACTAGTAAGAAACCGAAATAATTCACATGGTGCACTCAAAAACTCTAGCACAGTTACAATGTCACTAGAAATGCACTTCGTGAAACAAGAGCTTCCCCGAGGTACACTTTAAGAGCTACAGCATAAAATGGCTCCATTTGTGATCTCTTGAGGGTACTTTATCATCTGAGGTAACATGGAACTCTTGATACGATATGGCTTAATATGAATGACCAGTACACTCCAAAGGAGTAAATAAAATGGTATTGGGAGTCTATATGTGGAGCAACACTCAGACATCTGAGTGTTTAATAGAACCACATACCATTCCTTCTTGAATGACATCCAATGTTAAGCTTTTGTGCAATAAAGCAAGACGAAGGGATAGCCAAATTTTTTGCTTCACTGCTTCCTTCTTATCATCATCCACTTGGAGAACAATGCAAGAAACCAGCTGCCCAGTGTGACATATGCTAGAAAGAGAATTAGTTTCCATATCCACCTGTAAGAATGAGTATGAAACATTAGCAACAACAATTCTGTAAGAGCATTATAGACCTAACGAAAATGGTAAAAACAGAAACACCACTATGGAACTAGGGAAATAGGGCAAAATAAGAAAAGTTACCAGAAACATCTAACAATTGAATCTGCAACAATGCAGTATACCTCTTTTACTTCATTATCAAGGAAAGGATCAAAAGCCTCAGATGCACGAGCTAATCCACGTAAACCCCCGGAAGACTGACCACAACATCTTTTTCATTTACTTCAGCAATTACTCCCCAAAGTTTCATGCCAGGAGCAATATTCTGAAACCAAGTGATTTAATTAAACTTTTTCTAGTTATTCGCAATACCATGTACATGAAAAAGAATACCCAGATTTTTAAAAGATTAATAAGTGACTGAGGAAAAAAACAAGAAAGAAAATTTTGGGTAAATAGGGATTTGCGAACGGAAACGTGGACGGAGGGTGGTGGAGATAGTGAGTGTGGGGAAGTGGCGGAGGGAGGGTTTTACAAGGGTTAGTCTCTTCTTCAACCGCTTGTAAGTTGAAACTCTGTTTTGAAAGCTGTCGGAATTTTGCTATTCATACTGCGTCTTGGGCCTCATCAGAATTGGGCCCGGCTTTGTCGTTTGCTTTGCAGCGTAGAACCCATGAGAATAGATTGGGCTAGTCCTTTTTGAGATAACTTTTAAATTTTAGTGGTGTTTGGTTGGGTCTTATTTTAAGATGATAACTTATGTAAAAGAATATTACTTGTTGTCAACTGAAATAAAATATTTTTTATAAGATTACTTATTCATAATAAGATTACTTATTCATAATTATAAGAAATAAAACTAGTTTAGGATGCTTATACCTTGTAAGTTATAAATAATTGGGACATACTAGGTATTTCTAGAATTGCAAATTCTTTACCAAAATTACCTTTAAATTGAAAATCGAATGGAATGTTATGCCAAACTGCATTTGTGGTACCTATAGGACATTTTGAATAAAATGTTATGTCATTTGGATTGAAAAATGCTCAGGTATTTCTAGAATTGCAAATTCTTTACCAAAATTACCTTTAAATTGAAAATTGAATGGAATGTTATGCCAAACTGCATTTGTGGTACCTATAGGACATTTTGAATAGAATGTTATGTCATTTGGATTGAAAAAATGCTCATTCTGAATTTCAACATATCATGAATGATATATTTTTACCATATAATTATTTTATGGTTGTTTATATTGATGATGCCTTAATATTTTCTAAAGATATCAATTCTCATATGAAACATTTGGAAATATTCAAAAACCTTATTATAAAAAATGGTTCATAAGAATTAATATGGATAGGTTTTGGAGAAGAAATTCAAGTAAGCACTTTGCATCTGCATCCAACATTAACTCATGTAGTATCATTAATAAACAAAAGGAAAATTTTTCTGAAATCAATCAACATTTTTCTGATTGGACCTTACCTGAAGTTCCAGTCTCTCAAGTTTACAAAACTCATACTTTTGATTTTGCAACAAGTTACCAGATCAACACAGTTGAACAGACCATGAGTGTGAACGAGCCTGTTCAGTCTCTCCAACTCTTATCAACTAAGGCCATTCAAAAGCATGCGCAGAAATATAATTTCTTGCATATAGGTTTAGTCACGGTTGCGGTTAAACCTTTGACTAGGGATGGTCTCAACACTTCAGTATTGTTATGTCTTCGTGATGCACGTCACCAACAATATCCTGATTCTTTGTTAGGCACCGTTGCAACTAGTCTTTCAAAAGGACCAGTATTTTTAAACTGTTATCCAAATTTTTCCGTTTCCCTTCATTGTCCAGGAACCCCAAAAGTTTTAACCTTGGACATGAAAACAAGTGGTTTTAATATGGATCCCAACATTGTGTCTTTAGTCGTAATTTATCGTGTTCATTACAAAGTCATGAAAACTGTTTTGAACCCGAAAGCCCTAAAGACCGACAACAAAGGAGAAACCCTTCTCTTGCAAACAATGTTTGAAAACAACAAAGGATTGACTTCCGTTCCCAAGGCAATTAAGTGGAATGAAATCGAGATCCCTTCAGAATGGACGGTATCAACTCCTGCATCAACCGTTCCTCAACAACACGACGATCTCGCCTCAATTGAACAACACCAGGATGGCACGGTCGAGATCAAGTTCAACAGTCAAGATCGACTCAAGTTTAGTACTTCTGACTTTGAATCGGTAAGAAGATCTTCTTCCTCCCGTATTCCCTCTGAACCTAAATATCCTTTCCAACATGCCCCTGATTGTCCTTTCAATCATGCGCGTTCCAAATCCAACATCCCTCTTGGCACAGTGGAAACTGTACCAGTCCCTCAAAATATTTATGTTCAACAATCAAACATGTCACCAACAGCTAGTGATATGGTTGGACCTTCTCTTCAGAATGATCCTTCTTCTTCTTCAACAAAAAATCTTTTTATGGTCAACACTGAATTCAAAATTGATGTTTCTTTTCTCAAAACTGATTTTAACTCTGTTCAAAATGAAGAAAAAAGAAATTGGTTTCTTCAGCATTTTTCCCGTTCCCAAAAGGATGAAATCCATGAAGAATGGTTTCATTTTTTGCGACAAAACAAAATTAATATGTTTTTCTTCCAATGGTTTGAAATGTATTCAGAAGCTCAAGAAATTGAGTATCCATTTTCAAATCATCTCCAAATGGTTTCTTCGTCAACTAAACCGTGGTTACTTGCAGATCAAAAGACCACGATTGATTCCAAAAGACCTCCGTTTCAAAATCTTCAATTGTCTTTTCAAAATTTTCCAATTCTTGCGTCTCCAATCAAAGGACCCTCTACTTCTGTAGATTTAGCCAAAGAAACAACAATTAAGGAGACTAACAAGATAATTGAACAAAATAATTTCACTAACCAATACCTTGATTCTATTGGTTCACAACTTGACAAAATAGAAGCTCTTGTATCAAAAGATCCAGTTCCCACAAGAACTTCTTCCTCAACTCTTCCTCCTCCAATTATCAAATCCTCTTCTCTTCCCCTAGAAGTTAAACTCAAGGAAGACCCAATGCTGATCTTCTTAGGAAAGTAGAGCAACAGATCCAACTACTTCAATCTTTGTCTCTCAAAGGTAAGGATAAGGTAGTTCCTGAAACTCCCTCTCCACAAGTGGTGGCTTCCAAATCAGTCATTCGGCCACCAGTGACTCAATCCTTTTCCTCACAAATCCCAAGATTTATCTCTGAGATGACAACCAAATCTCCAGAGATTCCTTCTCAACACAGATCTATTGCAGTCATCCATCAGGATCCAGAGCAAGAATCAACGACCGATTCTGATTCCTCAATCTCTGCAATGGAAGAACAGTTTGTCCAGCAAGAATCCCTTCCTCAGGTGCAGGCAATTGTCAACAAACCTCGTTATTACCCTGTTCAAAATCATTACCCTAGGTCATCTCTAGTTGATATAGGTTTCGAAGAACGCGAAGGATTTGTCCAAAAATCCTATTCAGATGGCGTCCTCTACGAATGGAATATCAACGGCAGAAGTGAGTATGAGGTGCTCAATCTTCTTCAAGAAATGACCATGGCATCCAACGTCTTCAAGATCCACAACAAAACAGATCAACATGTGGCGAAACTCATCGTAGGTGGATTAACGGGCATCCTCAAAGGATGGTGGGAGAATTATCTCACTGAAGAACAACGCCAAGGAATCTACAACGCGGTTCAAAAGGATCAAACTGGCAACGCAATTCTCAACTCCCAAGGCCAGATGATCTCCGATGCAGCCAACACCCTCTTCGCAACAATTGCAATCCATTTCATCGGTGGATCTGAATCACTCCAGGAAAAGAGTCTGGAAACTCTTTCCAACCTTAGGTGCAAAACCCTTAGAGATTTCCGATGGTACAAAGATACCTTCCTTACTAGGGTTATGCTCAGATCTGACTGTCAACATTCCTTCTGGAAAGAAAATTTTCTTTTCGGACTTCCTCCACTCTTTGCAGAAAAGGTTCGCACCAAAATCTGCAATCAAAATGGTGGTTATATCCCTTATGATCACCTTTCATATGGTCAACTCATCGCGTCAATCAATCAAACAGGTTTGGAACTCTGCACAGACCTCCGTATCAAGAACCAAATGGATAGGCAGAGACTCTCAACAAGGAAAGAGCTAGGTAATTTCTGCGAACAATTTGGATATCAATCTCTTCGCAAACCCCAGCCTCCTTCCAAGAAGCACAAGTCTTTTCCAAAACAAGTTACTTTCAAGTCTTACCCAAAGTACCGAAAACCCAAGAAATTCCAACCTTCAAAACCCAAGTATTACCAAAAACCCCACAAGAGCACAAAACCTTCTTCAAAGAAGAATCCGGTTTGTTACAAGTGTGGAAAACCTGGACACTTCGCAAACCAGTGCAAGTTCAAGACCAAGCTGAACGAACTTCAGATGGATGAAGAAGTTCAACAATAGCTCTTCAACATTCTCAACGCTTCATCATCATCCTCAGAAGAAGAATTCCAACTCGATGAAGTCAACGATGACTCTTCTGATGACTCATCTTCCTCCTCTTCTTCTTGTCCAATTCTTTCAAAAAACTGCATGTGCGACTCTTGCAGTAAGCCAAAACTCAAGCTCAATGTCATCACCTCTTCTTCAACTCTTTCGGATTAGCTTATCCAATTCGCTACTCATCTTGATTCTCCTAAAAAACAATTGGAGTATCTTCAAGCGATCAAGGATTTGCTTTCCCAAGACAACAAGGTGGAAGCACAGTCAACAGCACAACTCGCGGAACCCACAGAACCCTATGATCTCCAAAGGATTCTGGAAAAGCAGAACAACAGGACTCCTCTTGCTCAACCTTCCATCCAGGATCTCCAACAAGAAATCAATTCACTCAAAAAGGAGATTTCAGAACTCAAGACTGAGGTAAGTCAAATCAAATCTTCCCTTGCCTCACAACCTTCGTCTTCCTCTTCCAACTTGGTTCCTCTCAAGCAAACTGAAGATGAAGATCAAAACGAAAATGTTTTCAAGATTTCCTCCCAAATTACTTTTCAAAAATGGCGCACGTTTATTACTCTTGTTATTAATAATCATGTGTCTTTTACTTTTATTGCACTAATTGATTCAGGCGCAGATCTCAACTGTATTCAAGAAGGTTTAATCCCAACAAAATATTTTGATAAATCTTCTGAAAAAATGTCTGCTGTAAATGGATCAAGTCTGAAAATCAGGTATCGTCTTTCTAATGCTCATATTTGTAAAGATGGTGTCTGTATCAAGACAAGTTTTATTGTTATTCGCAATCTCAACACTCCTATTATCCTTGGATCTCCCTTTCTTGATTTGATCAAACCGTTTTCTGTTTCAAATAAGGGAATTCAAACCAATTTACTTTCTCAAAATATTCTTTTCGATTTTATTGATTCTCCTAGAGCTGAGGATCTTAATCGGCTTAAGAACCTTTCTTTAGAGAAAAAACTGAATTTGATCCAACGTAAAACTCAACAAATCAATTTCCTCAAAGAAGATTTGGAGTTTACTAGGATCACTTCAAAAATCAACTCTCCAGATTTTCAAAATCAAGTTTCTGTTTTCCAAAAACAAATTGAATCAGAAGTTTGCTCTTCTATTCCCAATGCTTTTTGGAAACGCAAAACACATGAGGTATCTTTGCCTTACGTTTCTGATTTCAACGATTCCATGATCCTAACGAAAGCGCGTCCTATTCAAATGAACCAGGAAACGCTCTAGTATTGTCAACAGGAAATTCAAGATCTCCTCAACAAAGGACTCATTCGACCCAGCAAGAGTCCATGGAGTTGCACAGCATTCTATGTTCAGAAAGCCTCTGAAATTGAACGAGGAACTCCACGAATGGTTATCAACTACAAGCCACTCAACAATGCACTTAGGTGGATTCGGTATCCATTACCCAACAAACGCGACCTGCTCAAGCGTCTCGTTAGCGCAAGAATTTTCTCAACATTCGACATGAAGGGTGCATACAATCAAATTCAAGTTCGTGAACCAGACCGATACAAGACTGCATTTAACGTCCCGTTTGGCCAGTATGAATGGAACGTTATGCCGTTTGGTCTCAAAAATGCCCCCTCCAAATTTCAAAAAATCATGAACGACATTTTCAACCCTTTTTCAACATTTTCCATTGTTTATATTGACGACGTTCTTATTTTTTCTGACAACATTCATCAACATTGGAAGCATCTGCATACATTTGTGCATCTCATTAAATCTAATGGTTTAGTGGTATCTGCTTCTAAGATCAAGTTATTCAAAACCAACATTAGGTTTCTTGGACACAACATCACTCAGGGTACTATCATTCCAATTGATAGAAGTCTAGAGTTTGCGTCTAAGTTTCCAGATGAAATCAATGAAAAAACTCAACTCCAGAGGTTCTTAGGATGTCTCAACTATGTCTCAGAATTCTGTCAAGACCTCACCAAAATTGCAAAACCTCTGTACCAGCGTCTTTCCAAAAACCCATTACCCTGGTCAGACCGACATACCAACACAGTCAAATTACTCAAACAAAAAACAAGGACACTTCCTTGTTTAGGTCTTCCTCACCCCGAAGCCTTCAAAATTGTCGAAACCGATGCCTCAGAACAAGGTTTTGGTGGCATTCTCAAACAGCGTCTTTCTTCTCAACATCCAGACCAACTTGTCCGTTTTACTTCTGGTTTTTGGAACCCAACACAACAGAATTATAGTACTATAAAAAAAGAAATTTGTCTATAGTGCTATGTATCATGAAATTTCAAGATGATTTACTCAATCAAAAATTTCTTTTAAAAATTGATTGTAAAGCTGCAAAAGATGTTTTGAAAAAAGATGTGAAAAATTTGGCTTCAAAACAAATTTTTGCAAGATGGCAAGCTCTTCTTTCAATTTTTGACTTTGAGATTGAGTTTATCAAAGGAGAGTCCAACTCCCTTCCGGACTTCCTTACAAGAGAATTTTTGCAGTGGCAACAACATCAACAGCAATAGCAGCAACAATGTCTTCGTCAAAGGACAAAGGCAAAGGAAAGACAACATCAACAAAGACGCCTCCACAGTCCAAGAGTTGGTACTCAATGAGTGCTGAATCAATGGCGTCTGTCCAGTCTTCATCAACACCCCCACAGAAGACTGTCCCAATCACAACAACCAACACCTTCACCCCTCTGAGAACATTTTCTCAGGCAACACAACAATCACCCTCAACGCAATCCCCTCAAGCCTCACCAAAACAACCTCAACCTCCAACAAAAAGCCAATATATCCCGCGGATATCCCTCAGAATCTGCTGGATCGAGAAAGAGTTCATCAACATTAAGGAGCCATGGAAACTCCTTTAAGAACTCTCTTTCCCTTTTTATTTCCCAAACCAAAACCCCCAAAAGACTCAAGTGTTTTACGAATTCATTCTCGTAGACACTGACTCAATCAACATTACTCATAACAAAGACAAAACTGGTTTGGTAACCCATTCAAAACTTCAAATCAAGAGGATCATCACCCCCTTTGAATGGATTGCCACTCACAAGACCCTCCAATCATCTCAACAGTTTTCGGAGAAGTTTTCTCCTTCAAGTTTCAACTATTGGGATTATGTTGAAGCTTGGTCAAAAACTTTGCTTTTTCAAAACAAATCCCATCAACATTCTTGGTTTATTTTCTTTTGCAACAAATTTGATTTTTCAAAAACCCCAATTTGGTTTGTTCGAAATTGGTGGTACAACTTTGGTGGAATTGAAGCAATCCTTCCCCCTTCAATTCTATCTTGTTTTCAAGAATTTTCAAAATCATTCAAAACCCCGGATAAATGGAGATTTTTCGACACTCTATTTATCTTTTTCAATATTTTCAACATCGCTTGGATTCTCTCATGGGATCTTAGCATCTTCAATGACAGTAAGGAGCCGCCTTCCCTCTGCAGATCGTTCAGAATCAAGTGGTGGGACAAGTTTGACCAATCCAAGCTTACCAGTCAAGTGATTCAACAATGGTTTAAGGACCATTCAGAAGCTTGGAATCAAGGAATTCAACATCAATCACAGTTCCTGTTGCGCAAAGGTCAATTGCAGGCGCAGTTAGCTCAGGCAACCAATCCCAAAGAAATTGCTAGGCTAATTAAGGAACTCAACAAAGAATTTGTTGACCCGAGAGAAGAATCAGATGATTCGACCCAAAGCCCGATCCAAGTCCAGACCAGAACGAAGACCCAGATTTTGGGTTGGACGACATCAATGTCGACTCACAGGCGTTCTGATCCTGTCAACATCAACAACAGGGAAAACGATTCCCATGCCCAACATCAAAAGGAGGGTACACCAGCTTTCGGTGCAAAAGTTGCCACGCGTCCTCGATTTTTGTCACTTCAACACCAACTTTCGGCAAAAGGAGTTCACGCGTCAACACTGTTCAACACTTTTGTCAAATCAACAGTGAAGATTCCTGACCACGTCCCATGGCTACAGGAATCCAAAGTAGATTAGGACTGTTTTCTTTTGTTTCTTTTTCCTTTTCCAGTCTATTTAAGACTGATTCATTTCTTTTGTTCCGTAGGATTTGGATAGAGGAGAGCCTCACTTGTATATTGAGTGTTTTATTTCCGTACTTTCGCTTCCTCTTGTATCTTTTTGAAGATCAATAACAACATCTTTATCTTCAACAGGTTTGTCTTCAACAATCAATATTTTGAATATTTCTACCTTTCTTGTATTTCAACAATTTGTTTAATATTGATTCTGTCCTGGGTTTGTTTATTCATAATTATAAGAAATAAAACTAGTTTAGGATGCTTATACCTTATAAGTTATAAATAATTGGGACATACTAGGTATTTCTAGAATTGCAAATTCTTTACCAAAATTACCTTTAAATTGAAAATCGAATGGAATGTTATGCCAAACTGCATTTGTGGTACCTATAGGACATTTTGAATAGAATGTTATGTCATTTGGATTGAAAAATGCTCAGGTATTTCTAGAATTGCAAATTCTTTACCAAAATTACCTTTAAATTGAAAATTGAATGGAATGTTATGCCAAACTGCATTTGTGGTACCTATAGGACATTTTGAATAGAATGTTATGTCATTTGGATTGAAAAAATGCTCATTCTGAATTTCAACATATCATGAATGATATATTTTTACCATATAATTATTTTATGGTTGTTTATATTAATGATGCCTTAATATTTTCTAAAGATATCAATTCTCATATGAAACATTTGGAAATATTCAAAAACCTTATTATAAAAAATGGTTTAGTTGTATCTCAACCAAAAATGCAAATCTTTCAATCTAAGATTAGATTTTTGGGTTATTTCATTGAAGATAGAAAAATAATTCCTATTTAATAGAAGTATTGAATTTGCTTCTAAATTTCCTGATGTTATTTTGGATAAAACCCAATTACAAAGATTTTTGGAAAGTCTTAATTATATTTTGCCTTATTATAACAATTTGGCTGCAGATACTGCAATTTTATATGATAAACTTAGGAAATCCCCTTCCCCTTGGTGAGAAAGTCATACTGAGGCAGTGAGAGTGATCAAATCTAAGGTCAAACAGCTGCCTTGTCTTATGATTGCAAATCCCACATGGAATAAAATTGTGGAAACTGATGTTTCAGAAATAGGCTATGGCAGAGTTCTCAAACAAGTTCATCCGGTGACAAAACAAGAATATCTTGTTCGATATCATTCTGAAAAATAGAATGATTCTCAGAAAAAAAATATACCACTATTGCTAAAGAAATTTTGGCAATTCTCAAATGTGTTTTGAAATTTCAAGATGATTTACTCAATCAAAAGTTTTTAATAAAAACTGATTGCCAATCTGCCAAATATATGTTTAATAAAGATTTCAAACATAATGTTTCAAAACAAATGTTTGCGAGATGGCAGACACATTTGGCACCATTTGATTTTGAAATCAAATATATTCAGGGAAAGAATAATACTTTGTCTGATTTCTTAACCCGTGAATTTTTGCAGGGTGATGCAAACCCCTGAAAAGGGAGGAACCCAGGGAAAATAAGTCTCTGGAAGAGGTCAAGGCTAGGGAAAATATGTCTCTGGTGGTCGAGGTCGTGGTCGTGGCAAAAATAAAGCCCCGGATTATACCTACGCAAATAGAACGTTGGAATATATGTTTCTTAGGAAGCAGAAGTACGTAAAAATATATTACGTGCTCAGAAGTTTGATAAAAAACTTCCACATCCCAGCTCACCAATATATGATGAAACAATAAAGTTTCTTGACAAGTTGGAGAGTGAAGCACAAGAAAGAAATATAAGTTCTTTCGCTTCAATTCTAAATAATCCAAAACCAGATGACTTTGTGAAATATACACAGGGATCTCAATAGGAAATATTCCTGTATCTTTCTCAAAAAGATCTTATTTTCAAAAAGATCCATGGATACTCATGCAAAAATATCTTAATGAGTTTTCCTTTCTGGCTCACCATCATTTTGAAAAAATTCTTTTGGAAACTTTATCTGCTGATTTTGAACATTTCAAAAAGAATGAAAAAGCAGATATGATGTCAAGGGATATTGTTTATAGCAAGGTCCATATCAAAAATATTTTGAATGCAGAGCAGTGGGGACTTTCAACACATAAACTGAAGTCCTATGTGGTATCAACACAACAAGGCTCAATCTAATGTTCATATTGGGATTACGTGGATGCTTTCTCAAAAGTATTTTATTTTGAAAATGATCAGCATAAGCATTCATGGTTTGTGAAGATTGCTGATACAATCATTGATAAAGAGATTCCTACATGGTTTATTGTTTGGTGGAATTTCTTTGGTCCATCTCCAACAATTTTCCCAGAACCATTCAAAGGATTATAAGCAGAATGGTTAGAATGTTTGTAAGAATTCAGAATGTTGAAGACCAACAACAATATGTTGAAGGTACAGCATCAATGTACTTTTTTCTGGAATTTTCAATCCCATGGATAGTTAGATGGGTACTAGAAGTTGATCATACAAGTCAACATCTTCCATGTTTGAAGAGGACATTCTTCACAAAATTCTGGCATAAAATGATCCAGACAGATCCTTCAACACAGAAGTTATATTCCTAGGATCTGATTAGTGAAATTGAAGCTAAACTCCAACAATATAAGAAGGAGATAAAGAATAAGCAAGAAGAAAAGCTTCAGAATACTCCAAAATCTCTATTTGAGCAATTTGCACTCAAACTTCAAAAGGAAAATCCAACAATTTCTTCTCAAGAAATTATGGTGGCTTATATAGATCAAATAAAACAAGAAATGGTCCAGTTCACTAAAAAAAGTGAATCTTCATCGCCATCAGAGATGTCAATGGAGACACAGCAAGGTAGCAGATATTTTTTCCTTGCAGGACAATCACAAGATTCGGAGGAAGAAGAAGAGTATTCTCTGGATGACGTGTTCGAATCAATGAAGGACGTGTTGAAAGAACCAATTCATATTAATCGGAAACAAGGAGAATCTCCTAGTACATCTAAACAAGATAATGTTTAGAGTACGTGTCAGTAATTTTGTTGATCATGATGATAGTGGTGAAAGCAGTCATGATCGTGGCACACAGCTGGCAGCAGGAAACAATAAAGTTTGAAAAGGAGATTTGTCTTATCTAACAAATCAATGTGCAGATTTGTCCATATACGGATAAATCTTTCTGTTGTCGAAAAACAGTAGCCTACTGTAGATAAATACTAGTTTTTACTTTTTACTGTTTGTAATTATTATGATTCCCAGATTCGAAATATGTGAAGTCTGTGGAAAGTTGGATTTAATTTTTGTTTCAAATCCGAGCACCCAATTGTTTGCGAGATGACAGACACATTTGGCACCTATCATAAAAGATTACTTACAAACATTTGTTTTGAAACATCATGTTTGAAATCTTTATTAAACATATATTTGGCAGATTGACAATCAGTTTTTATTAAAAACTTTTGATTGAGTAAATCATCTTGAAATTTCAAAACACATTTGAGAATTGCCAAAATTTCTTTAGCAACAGTGGCATATTTTTTCTGAGAATCATTCCATTTTCCAAAATGATATCGAACAAGATATTCTTGTTTTGTCATCAGATGAACTTGTTTGAGAACTCCGCCATAGCCTATTTCTGAAGCATCAGTTTCCACAATTTTATTCCATGTGGGATTTGCAATCATAAGACAAGGCAATTGTTTCACCTTAGATTTGATCACTCTCACTGCCTCAGTATGACTTTCTCACTAAGGGGAAGGGAATTTCCTAAGTCTATCATATAAAATTGCAGTATCTGCAGCCAAATTTTTATAATAAGGCAAAATATAATTAAGACTTCCCAAAAATCTTTGTAATTGGGTTTTATCCAAAATAACATCAGGAAATTTAGAAGCAAATTCAATACTTCTATTAATAGGAATTAATTTTCCATCTTCAATGAAATAACACAAAAATCTAATCTTGGATTGCAAGATTTGCATTTTTGGTTGAGATACAACTAAACCATTTTTTATAATAAGGTTTTTGAATATTTCCAAATGTTTCATATGAGAATTGATATCTTTAGAAAATATTAAGACATCATTAATATAAACAACCATAAAATTATTATATGGTGAGCATTTTTCAATCCAAATGGCATAACATTCCATTCAAAATGTCCTATAGGTACTACAAATGCAGTTTTGTACCTATCTTCTTCAACTACCTGTATTTGATAATATCCTGATTTCATATCAAATTTAGAAAATATACAAGAGTCTTGTACCCTAGTAATTAAATCATGTTTATTTGCTAAAAGGTATCTGATCCATTTGAGAACTTTATTAAGATGTTTATAATTAGTAACTAACCTGGGAGTACCTCTTTCAGTTTCACTATGTTTATTAACATAGAAACCAGTACAACTCCAAGGTGAATTAGAAGTTTTAATAAGACCCTTTTTAAGAAGATTATCTATTTCTTCTTTATAATATTCCAATTCCTTACTATTCATTTGGCAAGGACGAGATTTTGTTGGAATTTTTTATTCATTAAAACCATCAATATATGGTAAAGAAACTATATGTTTTTTTCCTATTCCAAAAAGCATTTGGGTGATCAGCACATATTTCCATAGAAAATTGATTATATATCAATTTTATCTTTTCTTGTAATTTTGGATTATTTAACTGATCTTTAATATTTATCGTTAAAATTTCTTGCTTAAGAAAATTTAATTGATTTCCTTTAGCTTTTATTATATTAGCTAATTCATTCAAAACCCTGGATACTGGACCTTTAATGAAATTAATATAATTTCATTATTTTCATAAATTATCTTGACAAATATAAGCTTTGGAAAGTTTATATAAAATTTCCATTCGATCACCACTAGTAGAAGATAAGCTATGTGTGGTTTTTTCAAAATATTTAGTAGGAATTAATCCTTCCTGAATACAATTTAAATCAGCACCACTATCAATTAGTGCTATCAATTCTTTTTTACATTCTCCTTGGATTAAGAGAGTAATTTTGACTAACCATTTTTGTGAAGTAATATACTCCATTTTCCCAAAAAATGGTTCTAATTCAGTATTATTACTAGATTCTTCAATTTCTTTCTTTTTATCTTTTTGTCATTTTTTATTTTTGTTTGTGCTTGATCAGCCTAATGACAGGCTGAGATCCTGATGGATTATTGTAGTACCACTATATCATAATAGCTTGCTTAAGCCGATGGTAGACCTAGAGGATAACCCTCAAATACTCCATTTACATGGTTAAGGTTTTAGGATTAGGGATTATCTCTTAATGATTATTCAGAATAAGGTTTCGGTATATGGTTAAGTCTCTTGGAGTCTTCCGCCCACTTGCCGATTTGATGTTGTGAAGGCGTTAGGGCGATTCCCTTACTTTGTTTGAGATTTGATTATATATTGTGTAAAATCCTTTTGTTCTGATTCTCATTATTAAGAGATAATGGCTAAGCTTAAGGACTCATCCATGTCCGCAGACTGCTGTTTATTTGCGGTTTTATCACCTGGGCCATATGTTGTGTAAAATCCTTTTGTTCTGATTCTCATTATTAAGAGATAATGGATAAGCTTAAGGACTCATCCATGTCCGCAGACTGCTATTTATTTACGGTCTTATCACCTGGGCCTTCATTTGGTATCAGAGCCATGGAAACATGAATATGTAAGTAATCTCTTATGATAGGTGTTATTACTTTAATCCATCACTCGCATGTTCATTGACATGAATATGTTCTCAATTTTCTCATAAAAAAATAATAATACTATCAAAAACAGTAAAAAAGAAGAATATGATCTTCCCCGCAATTTGGAATTGCTTAATAAATGGACGATTCCTAAAATAGAACCTAGGATGATATATTCCTTTGGTACTTTTGATAAAATAGGGTTTAGAAAAATTGTTAAAACCTGTGAAGAATCTGTTCCCATCCATAATGATGAACTGACTATAAAATTACTTAGTCAAGATGATATTGATGCATATATACTAGAATATAAGTTCTTACATATAGGACTTGTTCAGGTTGCATTTAAACCTCTCACTTTATATGGTTTGCTTGAATCATTTTTGGCTGTTTTACGTGATGCTCGTAATATGAACTGGCATCAATCTCTTATGAGCATAATGGAATCTAGTTTGGCTCATGCTCCAATATATTTTAATGCTTATTCGAATTTGCAATTATCATTGTCGGATGTTAATATTCTTGATGCGCTTACTTCATATGTGAAAACGCTTGGATATAATTATTTGCTAGGTAGAGAAGTTATTTGTATCTGTTATAGGGTTTATTTTAAGCCTTTATATTCTTTGAATCCAAAGTGTAAGTTGATGAATACTAATCAACAAGAAACAATATTATTTGAAACTAATTTTAATAGATCTAAAATAACAACTCGTAGATCTATTAGGTGGGATGAAATAAATTTTCCTGAAACATGGTTAGCTAAGAAAATCATTCCAGCAACACAAATAATAAATGAAGATTTGGTGGATACAATTCAAACATGTTAGTTTAGAATACTTTAACATGAGGTCAAAGCAATATTGTCTCAATTTTGAGTTAGGTCCCGCACGTCAAAAGGGTCGGTAGTTGATATCGTTACGTTCCTTGTTTCGAGTGGATTAACATGATATATTTACATGTTAAAAACGGATTAATGGTGAATGAGAAATTAGTAACCAAAGTTGAGTGTATTACTAGTTTAGTTGTTATATTTGATTGTCTGTGGGTTTGTATCCCACATAGGAAAACCATTAAAATTTTCTCACTTTATATATAGATTCCTTTATGAGGTGTGCCAGCGAGGCATATGGAGGGAAGACTATACATGGTGGGCATGGTACTAAACCCACCATACAAGCACGCGTGCGTGCCAGCACAGCACGGCACGGCTGGGCCCGGCCGGGTCCGGGGACGCGGCGCGAGTGTGGGTGTGGCACGGTTTTTCACTCCGGTTTGTATTTTTTTGGGAAAAAACTCAAACACCTGAAAATTTTGAAGAGGACGTAACTGATACATTAAAGCTCGGGATTTATTCTTTAGCACGTTGGCATTAGGTGAGCTTATTTCCTGGATGTTTTCTACTATTGGAGGGACAGGTTTATGGCTCCCTTAATTGCTTTTTGCTGGCTGCTCCTTTTTGCTCCACTATATATAGCCGTGTCTAGAAGGAGCCAAATACCGAGCAGCATTCCCGTATTAGCAGATAGCGTAATAATATAAGCATTCTACTAGTCTTATTTCCTTCATACAGAGAGAGTTCTACGCTTATGGTTCGCCGGCTCTTGCTTCGGTGTGCTACCATAGTTAAGAGGTATAGTCGTTGTATCCTAAGAAGGATACGCCATAACCTTTAGCATTGTGTGAAGGAGCGTAAATCCTTTAAGGAAATCGTGTATCTCGAGCCTCGACTAATTTTGTTTAGTCGTTATTTCTAGTTCAGTTTTTATTTGCCTTGTTATTATTTCTGCATTATTCTATTATTAGTTTCTAACAAAACATCCACTGGTGATGTACAAATTCAATTTCATAGGAAAAGTACAGAATCTAGTACATTAGGACTAGGAACATCTAGATATTCTAGATCTTCTAGCCATTCTTATATTTCACCTATAGATTATAGGGTTGAGTTACGAAATACTGTAGGTAGTTCATCTTCTAAATCAGTTAGATATTTAGATCAAGAGACTCTAGGAAATAGAGTTGAAGGTCTTAAAATTAATTCTGAAAATATAGTTGAAGGGATAAATAAAAATCCTGAAAAACAGCCATAATTTAGACCAGAAATAACTGAGTCAGAATTAAATTTCCCAATTTAATGGATAATAAAATCAAAATTGATTTCAGTCTAGGGAGCCCAGCTAGAAAACAAATACAAGCTGAGTTTCAAAAACTAATATATGAAGACTTTAGAGTCTGGTTTGCTAAAAATATACCTTTAGCAGAAAGGAATATTCTTCAAGATCAGTTCTATAAATATTTAGAACAAATAAATGAAATTAGGGATTTTATTCCTTGGTTTTTAGAAAACTATTTAGGACAACATATAAATGTCTTAGATAGAATATGGAAATTAAAATCTAGAGAACAAGTTGAATCAACATATCCTCCAACAAATCAACCCATAATAATGGAAAAAGATAGAGTTAGATTATCTGCTAACGCATTTATAAATATGCAGGAAAATGAAACTCTGCAAGCCACAATGAAAAATATCAATGATGTGGTTAAACAAAATAATTTCTCTAATCTTTATTTAGTAGCCTTAGGAGAACAAATATTAGTTCTTAGCAATAGGTTATTAAAATTATATACAGCTACAGAAGACATTAAGAAATCACTTAATGAAAATAAAGCTGAATCTAGTGGATAAAAAATTATAAAAAACAATCCAATCCAACCTCCCCCTGAGATAAAAAATTTTAAATTTGAACAATTAAGTGAATTTGAGAAAATTCTTGCAGTTCCAGATTTAATTGATAATATCAATCAACAACAATTGATTGAAGACACTTTAAATAAATTAAAAGGTTTTAATAATAAATATTCACAAAAACCTATTCAACAAAAATTCTATTATCCAAGACCATCACCTCAAGATATATTATTTGAGGAAGCCACTTATGAACAAACCTATTATAATGGTAAAACTATTTATGAGTGGAATATTGATGGTCTAACATATCAAAAAATATATAATACAATACATAGGATGATGATGTATTCTACTATCTATAAACAATATGATAATACAGATAAAAGTATTGCCCTTATGATAATATCGGGATTTACTGGTCAAGTAAAAAGTTGGAGGGATAATTATTTGGATAATAACCAAAAATAGTTAATATTAAATGGAGTAAAATAGGAAAATAATCAACCTATTCAAGATGCTGTCTATACATTTACACTTAATATTTGTGAACATTTTACTGGTAGATTTACCACAAATACTAAAAATATTAGGTCACTTTTAATAAATCTTAAATGTCCTACTCTTACCTCATTTAGATGGTATAAGGATGTATTCCTTAGTAGAGTTATGGAATTACCAGAGGCTAATCAACCTCATTGGAAGTCAAAATTTATAGATAGTCTTCCACATTTATTTGCTGAAAGAGTAAAAAAATCTCTAAGAGCAGGAGGTGTATCAGCCATAGACTATAATAATTTGACTAATGGCACAATTATTGGAAAATGTTTGTAAGAAGGTTTAGCTTTATGTATTGAAATTAAGCTTAACCGACAAATTAAAAAACAAAATCTTACAGAAAAAAGTCAATTAGGACAATTCTATGATCAATTTGAGATTGAGGTTGGCCAATCTAGTCAAACTAGGAAAAAGTCTAAATATAAACCTAAGCTCAGTCCAAATAGATTTTCCTCTCTTAGATATCAAAAGAAAATAGCAACCAGGAGAGAAAGAAAAATTGCTAGGCAACAGCAAAACCCAAGAAAACCAAATAAAAGACCTGTGACATGTTATAAATGTGGTCGTCAAGGTCATATTGCACCTTAATGTAGGATGTATATAAAGAAGAAAATTAAGGCTTTAAATATTGATAAAGACCTTAAAAATGAAATTCTTCAAATTGTTTCTGCTTCAAATTCAGAAAAAGAAAATGAGTCTGAAATATCTCAATTCTCTCAATCTATTGAGAATTTAAATATTTTAACTGATGAATCTAATACTTCAGATACTGATAATAATCAACCTTGTCAACAATGTATTAATAAGGTACAATCAAAAGAAGAGGATAATTATTATAATATTCTCTCTCAATTCCAAGAAATGAAATTAAATGTCTTGACCAATGATAATATCATTGAACTTTTGAGAATAATAAAAGATTCTGAAGTTAGAAATAAAATCTTAGAATCTTTAGGGAAAAATACAAATGTTGAAGATATAGAAACTTTACAACATAAATTTATCCCATATATTCTAACAGAGGTTAGACGTAGATTAGAAGATAAATATAAATCATCTTCACCAACAATAACTACTGTTCAGGATCTGCAAATAAAAGTTAATAACCTGAAAAAAGAAATAAAAATCTTGACTCAGGATAATATTGAAATTAAGGGTCAATCAACTATCTTACATAATAGGAAAGAAAAAATTGATATAGGAAAAAATAAAATTCAAGAAATTGAAGAATCCAGTAATAATACTGAATTAGAACCATTTTAAGGGAAAATGGAGTATATTACTTCACAAAAATGGTTAGTCAAAATTACTCTCTTAATCTGAGGAGAATATAAAAAAGAATTGATAGCACTAATTGATAGTGGTGCTGATTTAAATTGTATTCAGGAAGGATTAATTCCTACTAAATATTTTGATAAAACCACACATAGCTTATCTTCTGCTAGTGGTGATCGAATGGAAATTTTATATAAACTTTCCAAAGCTTATATTTGTCAACATAGACAATGCATTCCTACTAGTTTTGTTTTAGTTAGGAATATGACAAATCAAGTCATATTAGGGGCACCCTTCTTACATAAAATTCTTCCAATAAAGGAAATCACTGCTAATGGAATTATAGGTAGTTATGAAAATAATGAAATTATATTAAATTTCATTAAAGATCCAGTATCTAGGGTTTTGAATGAATTAGCTGATATACTAAAAGCTAAAGGAAATCAATTAAATTTTCTTAAGCAAGAAATTTTAACGATAAATATTAAAGATCAGTTAAATAATCCAAAATTACAAGAAAAGATAAAATTGATATATAATCAATTTTCTATGGAAATATGTGCTGATCACCCAAATGCTTTTTGGAATAGAAAAAAAGCATATAGTTTCTTTACCATATATTGATGGTTTTGATGAATAAAAAATTCCAACAAAATCTCGTCCTTGCCAAATGAATAGTAAGGAATTGGAATATTGTAAAGAAGAAATAGATAATCTTCTTAAAAAGGGTCTTATTAAACCTTCTAATTCACCTTGGAGTTGTACTGGTTTCTACGTTAATAAACATAGTGAAATTGAAAAAGGTACTCGCAGGTTAGTTACCAATTATAAACCACTTAATCAAGTTCTCAGATGGATCAGATACCCTTTACCAAATAAATATGATTTAATTACTAGGGTACAAGATTCTTGTATATTTTCTAAATTTGATATGAAATCAGGATACTATCAAATATATTTGTAGTACCTATAGGACATTTTGAATGGAATGTTATGTCATTTGGATTGAAAAATGCTCTTTCTGAATTTCAACATATCATGAATGATATATTTTTACCATATAATAATTTTATGGTTGTTTATATTGATGATGTCTTAATATTTTCTAAAGATATCAACTCTCATATGAAACATTTGGAAATATTCAAAAACCTTATTATAAAAAATGGTTTAGTTGTATCTCAACCAAAAATGCAAATCTTTCAATCTAAGAGTAGATTTTTGGGTTATTTCATTGAAGATGGAAAAATAATTCCTATTAAAAGAAGTATTGAATTTACTTCTAAATTTCCTGATGTTATTTTGGATAAAACCCAATTACAAAGATTTTTGGGAAGACTTAATTATATTTTGCCTTATCATAAAAATTTGGCTATAGATACTGCAATTTTATATGATAGACTTAGGAAATGCCCTTCCCCTTGGTCAGAAAGTCATACTGAGGCAGTGAGATTAATCAAATCTAAGGTCAAATAGTTGCCTTGTCTTATGATTGCAAATCCCACATGGAATAAAACTGTGGAAACTGATGCTTCAGAAATAGGCTATGGCGGAGTTCTCAAACAAGTTCATCCGGTGACAAAACAAGAATATCTTGTTCGATATCATTTTGGAAAATGGAATGATTCTCAGAAAAAAAATATGCCACTGTTGCTAAAGAAATTTTGGCAATTCTCAAATGTGTTTTGAAATTTCAAGATGATTTACTCAATCAAAAGTTTTAAATAAAAATTGATTGCCAATCTGCCAAATATATGCTTAATAAAGATTTCAAACATGATGTTTCAAAACAAATGTTTGCGAGATGGCAAGCACATTTGGCACCATTTGATTTTGTAATGAAATATATTCAGGGAAAGAATAATACTTTGCCTGATTTCTTAACTCGTGAATTTTGGCATGGTGATGCAAACCCCTGAAAGGGGAGGAACCCAGGGAAAATATGTCTCTGGAAGAGGTCAAGGCTAGGGAAAATACGTCTCTGGTGGTCAAGGTCGTGGCCGTGGCAAAAATAAAGCCCCGGATTATTTCTACACAAATAGAATGTTGGAATATGTTTCTCAGGAAGCAGAAGTACGTAAAAATATATTACGTGCTCAGAAGTTTGATTTAAAACTTCCACATCCCAACTCACCAAAATATGATGGAACAATAAAGTTTCTTGACAAGCAGGAAAGTGAAGCACAAGAAAGAAATATAAGTTCATTTGCTTCAGTTCTGAATAATCTAGAACCAGATGACTATGTGAAATATACACAGGGATCTCAACAGGAAATAATCCTGTATCTTTCTCAAAAAGATCTCATTTTCAAAAATGATCCATGGATACTCATGCAAAAATATCTTGATGAGTTTTCCTTTCCGGCTCAGTCATATAAGACTCGCCATCATTTTGAAAAAATTCTTTTGGAAACTTTATCTGCTGATTTTGAACATTTCAAAAAGAATGGAAAAACAGATATGATGTCAAGGGATATTGTTTATAGCAGGATCCATATCAAAAATATTTTGAATGCAGAGTAGTGGGGACTTTCAGCACATAAACTGAAGTCCTATGTGGTATCAACACAACAAGGCCCAATCCAATATTCATATTGGGATTATGAGGATGCTTTCTCAAAAGTATTTTTTTTTTGAGAATGATCAACATAAGCATTCATGGTTTGTGAAGATTGCTGATACAATCATTAATAAAGAGATTCCTACATGGTTTATTGTTTGGTGGAATTTCTTTGGTCCATCTCCAACAATTTTTCTAGAACCATTCAAAGGATTATATGCCGAATGGTTGGAATGTTCGCCAAGCATTCAGAATATTGAAGACCAACAACAATATGTTGAAGGTACAACATCAGTGTACTTTTTTCTGGAATTTTCAATCCCATGGATAGTTAGATGGGTACCGGAAGTTGATCATACAAGTGAAAATCTTCCATGTTTGAAGAGGACATTTTTCACAAAATTTTGGCGTAAAATGATCCAGACAGATCCTTCAACACAGAAGTTATATTCCAGGATCTGATTAGTGAATTTGAAGCTAAGCTCTAACAATATAAGAAGGAGATAAAGAAGAAGCAAGAAGAAAAGCTTCAGAATACTCCAAAATCTCCGTTTGAGCATCAAATCGGCAAGCGAGAGAAAGACTCCAAGAGACTTAACCATATACCGAAACCTTATTCTGAATTATCATTAAGAGATAATCCCTAATCCTAAGACCTTGACCATGTAAATGGAGTATTTGAGGGTTATCCTCTAGGTTTACCATCAGCTTAAGCAAGCTATTATGATATAGTGGTATTACAATAATCCATCAGAGTTTCAGCCTGTCATGAGGCTGATCAAACACAAACAAAAAAATAAAAATGACAGAAAAATAAAAAGAAAGTACCTTGAAGGAAACTTCAAAATATTATTGATCTTCAAAACAACTTTTCAAAAGAGAAAAATAAAATTTGCCATCTGCCTCTTTTTGATCCGAGTCTTGGCTTTTATAGACAATTGGGTGCTCGGATTTGAAACAAAAATGAAATCCGACTTTTCACGGACTTCACATATTTCAAATCCGGGAATTACAATAATTACAAGCAGTAAAAAGTAAAAACTACTGTTTATCTACAGTAGGCTACTGTTTTTCGACAGTAGAAAGATTTATCCATAGATGGACAAATCTACACATTGATTTGTCAAATAAGACAAATCTCCTTTTCAAACTTTATTGTTTTCTCCTGCCAGCTGTGTGTCATGATCATGACCGCTTTCACCACTGTCATCATGATCAGCAAAATTACTGACACGTACTCTAAACATTATCTTGTTTAGATGTACTAGGAGATTCTCCTTATTTTCGATTAATATGAATCGGTCTTTTCAATGCGTCCTTCATTGATTCGAACACGTCATCCAGAGAATAGTCTTCTTCTTCTTCCTCTGAATTTTGTGATTGTCCTACAAGGCAAAAATATCTGCTACCTTACTGTGTCTCTATTGACTTTTCTGATGGCGATGAAGATTCACCTTTTTTAGTGAACTGGACCATTTCTTGTTTTATCTGATCCGTATAATGAGAATCAGAGCAAAAGGATTTTACACAACATATAATCAAATCTCGAACGGAGTAAGGGAATCGCCCTAATGCCTTCACAACATCAAATCTGGCAAGCGGGCTGAAGACTCCAAGAGACTTGACCATATACCAAAACCTTATTCTGAATCATCATTAAGAGATAATCCCTAATCCTAATACCTTAACCATGTAAACGGAGTATTTGAGGGTTATCCTCTAGGTCTACCATCGGCTTAAGCAAGCTATTATGATATAGTGGTATTACAATAATCCATCAGGATCTCAGCCTGTATTAGGCTGATCAAGCACAAACAAAAATAAAAAATGACAGAAAGATAAGAAGAAAGAAAGTACCTTAGACGAACTTTGAAATATTATTGAACTTCAAAACAAATTTACAAAAGAGAAAAATAAAATTTTGCTCTCTGCCTCTTTTTGATCTGAGTCTTGGCTTTTATAGACAATTGGGTGCCGGATTTGAAACAAAAATTAAATTTGACTTTCCACGGACTTCACATATTTCGAATCCGGGAAACACAATACTTACAAACAGTAAAAAGTAAAAACTACTGTTTATCTACAGTAGGCTACTGTATTTCGACAGCAGAAAGATTTATCCATATATGGACAAATCTGCACATTGATTTGTTAGATAAGACAAATCTCCTTTTCAAACTTTATTGTTTTCTCCTGCCAGCTGTGTGCCATGATCATGACCGATTTCACCACTGTCATCATGATCAGCAAAATTACTGACACGTACTCTAAACATTAACTTGTTTAGATGTACTAGGAGATTCTCCTTGTTTCCGATTAATATGAATCGGTCCTTTCAACGCGTCCTTCATTGATTCGAACACGTCATCCAGAGAATAGTCTTCTTTTTCCTCTGGATCTTGTGATTGTCCTGTAAGGCAAAAATATCTGCTACCTTGCTGTGTCTCCATTGACATCTCTGATGGCGATGAAGATTCACCTTTTTTAGTGAACTGGACCATTTCTTGTTTTATCTGATCCATATAAGCCACCATAATTTGTTGATAAGAAATTGTTGGATTTTCCTTTTGATGTTTGAGTGCAAATTGCTCAAACGGAGATTTTGGAGTATTTTGAAGCTTTTCTTCTTGCTTCTTCTTTATCTCCTTCTTATATTGTTGGAGCTCAGCTTCAATTTCACTAATCAGATCCTGGGAATATAACTTCTGTGTTGAAGGATCTGTCTGGATCATTTTATGCCAGAATTTTGTGAAGAATGTCCTCTTCAAACATGGAAGATGTTGACTTGTATGATCAACTTCCGGTACCCATCTAACTATCCATGGGATTGAAAATTCCAGAAAAAAGTACATTGATGCTGGACCTTCAACATATTGTTATTGGTCTTCAATATTCTGAATTCTTGGCGAACATACCAACCATTCTGCATATAATCCTTTGACTGGTTCTGGAAAAATTGTTGGAGATGGACCAAAGAAACTCCACCAAACAATAAACCACGTAGGAATCTCTTTATCAATGATTGTATCAGCAATCTTCACAAACCATGAATGTTATGCTGATCATTCTCAAAATAAAATACTTTTGAGAAAGCATCCACGTAATCCCAATTTGAATATTGGATTGGTCCTTGTTGTGTCGATACCACATAGGACTTCAGTTTATGTGTTGAAAGTCCCCACTGCTTTGCATTCAAAATATTTTTGATATGGATCTTGCTATAAGCAATATCCCTTGACATCATATTTGCTTTTCCATTCTTTTTGAAATGTTCAAAATCAGCAGATAAAGTTTCCAAAAGAATTTTTTCAAAATGATGGCGAGTCTTATATGACCGAGCCGGAAAAGAAAACTCATCAAGATATTTTTGCATGAGTATCCAGGGATCATTTTTGAAAATAAGATCTTTTTGAGAACGATACAGGATTATTTCTTGTTGAGATCCCTGTGTATATTTCACAGAGTCATCTGGTTCTGGATTATTCAGAATTGAAGCGAAAGAACTTATATTTCTTTCTTGTGCTTCACTCTCCAGCTTGTCAAGAAACTTTATTGTTTTGTCATATATTAGTGAGCTGGGATGTAGAAGTTTTATATCAAACTTCTAAGCACGCAATATATTTTTACGTACTTCAATATATTAGTGAGCTGGGATGTGGAAGTTTTATATCAAAACCATCAATATATGGTAAAGAAACTATATGTTTTTTTCTGTTCCAAAAAGCATTTGGGTGATCAGCACATATTTCCATAGAAAATTGATTATATGTCAATTTTATCTTTTCTTGTAATATTGGATTATTTAACTGATCTTTAACATTTATCGTTAAAATTTCTTGCTTAAGAAAATTTAATTGATTTCCTTTAGCTTTTATTATATCAGTTAATTCATTCAAAACCCTAGATACTGGATCTTTAATGAAATTTAATATAATTTCATTATTTTCATAACTACCTATAATTCCATTAGTAGTGATTTCCTTTATTGGAAGAATTTTATGTAAGAAGGGTGTCCCTAATATGACTTGATTTGTGATATTCCTAACTAAAAAAAAACTAGTAGGAATGCACTATTTATCTTGACAAATATAAGCTTTGGAAAGTTTATATAAAATTTCCATTCGATCACCACTTGCAGAAGATAAGCTATGTGTGGTTTTTTCAAAATATTTAGTAGGAATTAATCCTTCCTGAATACAATTTAAATTAGCACCACCATCAATTAGTGCTATCAATTCTTTTTTATATTCTCCTTGGATTAAGAGAGTAATTTTGACTAACCATTTTTGTGAAGTAATATACTCCATTTTCCCTAAAAATGGTTCTAATTCAGCATTATTACTGGATTCTTCAATTTCTTGAATTTTATTTTTTCCTTTATCAATTTTTTCTATCCTACTAAAATAAGTAATATTTGGTTTTCTGGGTTTTTTAGGTTTATTCCTCATTCTTTCCATTTTTCTTTCTTGTTTAGCCCTAATTTGTCTTTGATAACTAGGCCTATTAAACCTATTAGGACTAAGTTTAGGTTTATATTTGGGTTTTTTCTTGGATTGGCTAGATTGTCCAACCTCAATCCCAAATTGATCAGAAAACTGTCCTAACTGGCTTTTTTCAGTTAAGTGTTGTTTTTTAATTTGTTGGTTAAGCTTAATTTCATTATATAAAGCTAAACCTTCCTACATACATTTTCCTATAATAGTGCCATAAGTCAAATTATTATAGTCTATGGCTGATATTCCTGCTGGTCTAAGAGCTTTTTTGACTCTTTCTGCAAATAAATATGGAAGACCATCTATAAATTTAGACTTCCAATGAGGTTGATTTGCTTCTGGTAACTCCATGACTCTACTAAGGAATACATCCTTATACTACCTAAATGAGGATAGAGTAGGACACTTAAGATTCATTAATAGTGACCTAATATTTTTAGTATTTGTTGTGAATCTTCCTGTAAAATGTTCACAAATATTCATTGTCAATGTATGCACAACATCCTGATCAGATTGATTATTTTCCTGTTTTACCGATGTCAATATAGATTCTTTTTGGTTATTATCCAGATAATTATCCCACTAGCCTTTTAATTGACCAGTAAATCCTGCTATTATCATCACGGCAATACTTTTATCTGTATTTTGATAATGTTTACAAATAGTAGAATACATCATCATACGATGTATAGTATTATATATCTGTTGATCTATTAAACCATCTATGTTCCATTCATAAATAGTTTTACCATTATAATAAGTCTGTGTTTCCTCTACTTCTTCAAATAATATATCCTGAGGTGTTGGTCTAGGGTAATAAAATTTTTGTTGAACAGGTTTCTGGTAATGTTTATTATTAAATCCCTTTAACTTATTTAAGACATCTTCCTATTCCATAATTTTTTGTTGATTAATATAATCCACTAATTCTGGAACTTCCTTTTCTTGATTAATAACATTAATTTTTAATCCTTTAAGTTCATTATCAAGAAGATTTTCTAATTCACTTATATTTTCTAATTTAAAATTTTTTTATTTCTGGTGGAGGTTGAATAGGGTTATCCCTTATTATTTTTTCTCCACTAGATTCAGATTTATCTTTGATTTATCAATAGATTTCTTAATGTCTTCTATTCCTGAATATATTTTTGATAACCTATTATTAAGAATTAATATTTGTTCTCCTAAAGCTACCAAATATAAATTAGAGAAATTATTTTGTTTAACCACATCATTTATATTTCTAATTGTGGCCTGCAAAATTTCATTTTCTTGCACATTTATAAATGCATTAGCATATAATACTAATTTATTTTTTTCCATTATTATGGGTTGATTAGTTGGAGGATATATTGATTCAATTAGTTCTCCATTTTTCATTTTCCAAAATTTATCTAGGACATTTATATGAGATCCTAAATAATTTTCTAAAAACCACGAAATAAAATCCTTAATTTCATTAATTTGTTCTAAATATTCATAGAACTGTGTTTGAAGGATTTGTCTTTCTGCTAAAGGTATATTCTTAGCAAACCAATCCCTAAATGATTGATATATAGGTTTTTGGAACTCAGCTTGTATTTGTTTTCTAGTTGGGTTTCCTGGACTGAAATCAATTTTGATTCTTGTATCCATTACATAGGAAAATTAAGTTCTGACTCAGTTATTTCCGGTCTAAATTCTGGTTGTTTTTTAGGATTTTTATATATCCCTCTAACAATATTTTCAGAATCAATTGTTAAACCTTCTACTCTACTTCCTAGAGTTTCTTGGTCTAATGATTTCCTTGATTTAGATGAAGAACTTCCTACTGTATTTCATAGTTTTACCCTATAATCAATTGGTGATATATAACTATGACTAGAAGACCTAGAATACCTAGATGTTCCTATACCTAAAGTACTAGATTCTGTACTTTTTCTATGAAATTGTATTTGAACATCACCAGTGGATGTTTGGATTTTATCCACCAAATCTTCATTTATTAGTGGTGTTGCTGGAATTATTTTTTCAGCTAACCATGTTTCTGGGAAATTTATTTCATCCCACCTAATAGATCTTCGAGTAGTTATTTTAGATCTATTAAAATTGGTTTCAAATAGAGTAGTTTCTTGTTGATTAGTATTCATCAACTTGCACTTTGGATTCAAAGTATATAAAGGCTTAAAATAAACCCTATAACAGATACAAATAACTTCCGTTCCTGGCAAATAATTATATTCATGCGTCTTCACATATAAAGTAAGCGCATCTAAAATATTAACATCCGACAAAGATAATTGCAAATTTAGATAAGCATTAAAATATATTGGACCATGAGCTAAACTAGATTCCATTATGCCCATGAGAGATTGACGCCAGTTCATATTATGAGCATCTCTTAAAACAGCCAAAAATGATTCAGGCAAACCAGATAAAGTAAGAGGTTTGAATGCAACCTGAACAAGTCCTATATGTAAGAACTTATATTCAGATGTATATGCATCAATATCATCTTCACTAAGTAATTTAATGGTCAATTCATCATTATGAATGGGAACAGATTCTTCACAAGTTTTAACTATTTGTCTAAAACCTATTTTATCAAAAGTACCAAAAGAATATATCATCCTAGGTTATATTTTAGGAATTGTCCATTTATTAAGCAACTCCAAATTGCGGGGAAGATCATATTCTTCTTTTTTACTATTTTTTACAGTATTATTATTTTTGGTTGAAAAAATTGAAAACAAACTCATATTATGAGATATCACCTATCATCCTAGTTTACTTACAAATACTTGTTTCCATGTCTCTGATACCAATTATAGGCCCAGGTAATAAGACCGCAAATGAGAGCAGTCCGCGGATACCAATGGATCCTTAAGCTTAGCTAACATTTCCTTATGATAAGATAGAATCAAAGGATTTTATAATATATATACTCAAATCTACAAAATGGGACCGAAAAGCGCCCTAACGCCACAACAATCATCAAATCGGCAAGCGGGCTAAAGCTCCTACTGATTTGCTCATATATATAAACCTTTAACTTTGAATCATAAAGAAATATTATCTAACCCTAAGATTCTATCAGTATAAACGGAGTATTTGAGGGTTATTACATAGGTCTGATATTTAGCTTAAGCAGACTAACATGATATAAGGGTATTACAATAATCCATCAGAGTTTCAGCCTGTCATTAGGCTGACCAAGCACAAACAATAAAACAAAATGACAGAAAATAAAAGAAGGGTACCTTGAAGAAAGCTTCAAATATTATTGATCTTCAGAATATACAAAAGATTTACAAAAGAAAAGAAAATGTTCTCTCCTTCTCTGGTCCGAGTCTTCTGCTTTTATAGACAATTGGATGCTCGGACATGAAACAAAAATTAAATCCGACTTTCCACGGACTTCACATATTTCGAATCCGGAAAGTATAATAATTACAAACAGTAAAAAGTAAAAACTACTGTTTATCTACAGTAAGCTATTGTTTATGAACAGTAGAAAGATTCCCATTTATCTCTGAGAAATCTTCTGTTCGATTTGCCTAATCTGACAAATTCTCTTTATTAGTCCCAACATTTTGCTACCAGCTGTAATCCATTATGACCGCTTTCTCCACTGTCATCATAATGGTATGAAACTGACAAGCAACTTCTGATCATGGTCGCTTTCACCACTAACACCATGACCCATTATTTGTCATCTTTCTCTCTAAACATTTGTTTAGAGGTACTAAGAGTAGGTTCTCCTTCTTTCCGAATATTAATCGACCCTTTTAACGCGTCATTCATTGACTCGAACACGTCATCCAGAGAATAGTCTTCTTCTTCCTCCGGATCTTGCGATTGTCCTGCAAGACAAAAATATCCGCTGCCTTGCTGAGATGTCTCAATTGACATTTCTGATGGCGATGATGATTCACTCTTCTTTGTGAATTGGACCATTTCTTGCTTTATCTGATCCATATAGTCCACCATAATCTCTTGAGATGATATTGTTGGATTTTTCTCTTGCAATTTGAGTGCAAATTGCTCAAATGGTGATTTAGGAGCATTCCGAAGCTGTTCCTCCTGCTTCTTCTTCATCTCCTTTTTGTATTGTTGAATTTGATTTTCAATTTCACCAATAAGATCCTGGGAATGCAACCTTTTTGTTGTAGGATCTATCTGGATCATCTTATGCCAGAATTTAGTGAAATATGTCCTCTTTAAACATGGAAGATGTTGACTAGTATGATCAACTTCTGGAATCCATCTGACAATCTATGGTATAGAGAATTCCAAGAAAAAATACATTAATGTTGTACCTTCAACATATTGCTGTTGATTCTCCAAATTCTAAACTTTGGGTGAATATTCCAACCATTCTACATATAATCCCTTGAATGGTTCTGGAAGGATAGATGGACTTGGACCAAAGAAATTCCACCAAACAATAAACCATGCAGGAATCTCTTGGTTGATAATCTGAGCTGATATTTTCACGAACCATGAATGCTTATGTTGCTCATTTTCAAAGTAAAATACCTTTGTAAAAGCATCCACGTAATCCGAATACGAGTATTGTACTGGACCTTGTTGTTGTTGAACAATATAAGTCTTCAGCTTTTGTGTTGAAAGTCCCCACTGCTTTGCATTTATCAGGCTTCTGATATGGACTTTGCTATAAGTAATATCTCTTAACATCATATATGCTTTTCCATTCTTTTTGAAATGTTCAAATTCTGCAGACATGGTCTCCATGAGAATTTTCTCATAATGATGACAAGTCTTATATGACTACACTGGAAAGGAAAACTCATCAAGATATTTTTGCATGAGTATCCAAGGATCTTGTTTATATGCAAGATCTTTCTTTGGCAAATACATGATTATTTCCTATTGAGATCCCTGTGTATATTTCATAGAGTCATCTTGTTCTGGATTATTCAGAACTGAAGCAAAAGAACTTATATTTCTTTCTGATGCTTCATTTTCCAGCTTTTCAATGAATTTCATTGTTTCCGCATATATCGGGGAGCTGGGATGAGAAAGTTTTATATCAAACTTCTCAGCACGAAGTATATTTCTCCGTACTTCTGCCTCTTCAACAGTATATTCCAACACTTTATTTGTGTAAGAATAATCTGGGGCTTTATTTTTGCCACGGCCATGACCACGACCACCAGAGACATATTTTCCCTGGCCTTGATCTCTTCCAGAGCCATATTTGCCCTGGGTTCCTCCCCTTTTAGGGGTTTGCATCACCTTGCAAAAATTTACGGGTTAAGAAATTAGGCAAAGTATTATTCTTTCCCTAGATATATTTGATTTCAAAATCAAATGGTGCCAAATGAGACTGCCATCTCGCAAACATTTGTTTTGACACATCATGTTTGAAATCTTTGTTGAACATATATTTTCCAGATTGACAATCAGTTTTTATTAAAAACTTTTGATTTAATAAATCATCCTGAAATTTTAAAATACATTTGACAATAGCTAAAATCTCTTTAGCAACTTTTGCATATTTTTTCTGAGAATCATTCCTTTTTCCAGAATGATATCTAATAAGATATTCTTGTCTTGTCACCGGATGAACTTGTTTGAGAACTCCGCCATAACTAATATCTGAAGCATTTGTCTCCACAATCTTATTCCATGTGGGATTTGCTATCATGAGACAAGGCAACTGTTTGACCTTTGATTTGATCAGTCTCACTGCCTTAGTATGGCTTTCTGACTAAGAGCAAGGGGATTTCCTAAGTCTATCATATAAAATTACAGTATCTGCAGCCAAATTCTTATAATAAGGCAAAATATAATTCAAACTACCCAAGAATCTTTGTAATTGAGTTTTATCAAGAATCACATGAGGAAATTTAGATGCAAATTCAATACTTCTATTGATATGAATTATTTTCCCATCTTCAATAAAATATCCGAAGAATCTAATCTTAGATTGGAATAGATTCATCTTTGATTGAGTAACAACTAACCCATTTTTTATAACAAAGTTTTTGAAAATCTCAAGATGTTTCATATGAGTATTAATATCTTTTGAAAATATTAACACATCATCAATATAAACAACCATAAAATTATTATATGGTAGAAATATATCATTCATAATATGCTAAAATTCAGATGGAGCATTTTTCAAACCAAATGGCATAACATTCCATTCAAAATGTCCTATAGGTACTACAAATGCAGTTTTGTACCTATCTTCTTCAACTACCTGTATTTGATAGTATCCTGATTTCATATCAAATTTAGAAAAGACAGTTGAGTCTTGTACCCTAGTTATCAAATCATGTTTATTGGGTAAAGGGTACCTAATCCATTTGAGAACTTTACTAAGAGGTTTATAGTTAGTAACTAACCTAGGAGTCCCTCTTTCAATTTCACTATGTTTATTAATGATGAGTGGTGATCTGGTGTGTGTTTGCATTGCCATTTACTTATATTTTAGAGGTGTTGAATGCTTATAATGATGCACTAGTGTAGTACCCTTGATAGGAATTGGCTTAAGTGTAAACAACTATGCATAGTGAGTTTAAGAGATAAAATGCTACACTAATAGCATATTTTCAATGATTTAGGTGACTTTGGGTTAAGATAAAAATTGAACAATGAAAGGTGATGAAGATAGGACATGCACGGGTCTAAGGGAGAAGACTAAAGGTCGAAATGATGAAAAATTGGATGAAGGAAGTCAGCCGGACGCTAAGGAAGAATAGTCGGTCGACCGACTAAGTCGACCGGCCACTCCAGAGAACTTCGTCGAAAAGCCGGACGACCCCCCTTCAAGAAAGCCGGTCAAGTACTCCAGAGGCCGGTCGACCGGCTATGCGCGAATTTATAAATAAAGCCCAATGCGGAGCAGAAAACAGAGAGTTTTTACACACACTTCACACCTATTCTCACACACACTTAACCCTATTCCCTAGCCGCCTCACACACCCTTTTCACATACTTTTCATGAAGAACCAAGCTTCGTTGGAGGATTCAAATGCTTTGGAATCGAGATTGTTTACAAGCTGTGTTCTAAAATCGCTAGGATGAAAGGGGAGTTTCGTTATATCTCTTTCATTCTATTTTCTATTATGTCTGAGTAGGCTTGTATAGGGTGATTAAACTTATGTAATGGGTTAATTTTATACTCTTATGATATGGGATATGATGGCTGAATATATATATATATATGTTTTGATTTGTTTTGTTTAATTGGGTGTTCTTTCATTCATGTCTATGTGTTTGATAAAATACCTAGATGAGTACATATATATTAATTGAAGTTTGTTTGTTACTAAACACATCTAATCCATGTTGTACTCATGTCTATGTGTTTATACATGGATGTTATGAAGTGGGTAGTGCTTTTATTCATGTCTATATGCGTATTTGCATGCCTAGTAACAAGCATAATTCAAATATCACATGTGTATGAATGTTAGTCAAATCCTGCTATAGTGATCTTAGAATGACGGAGTATAATTTAGGGCTAATCTAGGTCGAGTTTCCTTTGGCTTTAAATCCAGCCAATAGGTTTCAGGATAGATTTAGTCGACCTTAGCGACACTAGGTCTTGGCTTTAAACCCAGCCAAAGGTTTAGGTACTAGGGTAGGTTCATTGTAAGCCACCTAGGAAGTTAGTTAGTCCCTCTTGAGGCCCTAGGTCATAAGGACCACGCCGTAGCTCTAGGAGACGTCGCCTAGGGACGGACCCGTACCGAGTCCTAGGGGGAAATCAGGACACTAACTAACAACCTAGTTAAGAGCACTTTTGATAGTTAGCCATCATCCCTTAATCCCATAGCATTTGAGTATGGAGTTACCCATTCATAAGTTCAAGTCACCCTAATCCCTTTCCAATTGTTAGTTTCTTCTTAATCAACCTGTGTCCCTTTTTGTTTTTATTCATAGTTTAGTTTTCTTTCATTTACTTAGAGCTCCCGACAATCCAAACCTTCACAAGAAAAAGTACACTTAGTTTAGATCTTTCTTTTAGCTCTTTTAGGACACCAAGCATAGGATACATTCACGATATTCACGCCTCCTGTGGTTGAAACCCGCACTCGTAAACCGTATTGCACGATCCGTGCGCTATGGTCTTTTAAAACTTGCACTCGTAAGAAGACATCAAGTTTTTGGCGTTGCGTTAGGGAGGCACGGTGATTTGCATTCGGTGCTTGTGTGTTTTGATAGTTGTTTTTCTTGCTTTTTCTTTATAATTTGTTTAGTTTTTACTTATTTCGTTTACTGCTTATATTATCTTGTTTTAGTTCTCTTTGTTAGTTTAATTCAGCTTTTGACTTTACTTTTTTTTTTAGTAGACTTTTTAGGATTGTGGATTATTTGCTGTAGTTTAGGAATACTGAAGTGTTTGGGGGTTGAAGTGGCCGGAGTTAGGATAGTTTGTGCATGCTTGGTAGGAGATCCCTTAAGAATCCCCTAATTCCTCTTAATCCCGAACCTGAAAGAATCACTAGACGTTTTAGAAATTTAGGAGATCTTCCTGAGGAGATGGCCGATCCCAATCATCCTCATAATCCACCCAATCCCCCAATGAATCCCATTCCACCTCATGAGCACATTGGGCATCAAGCCCAAGCTCATTTTAGACAGGAACCCCGTAGACCAGGTCCATCTTTAGATGAGGAACCCATTCTTAGGCAATTCTTTCTCCTCGAAACATTTGAGCCTAATTCGGCTATTCAAATTCCAGGTTTTGGGGGTACGAACTTCGAGATTAAGCCTAATATGTTGGCTATGCTTCCCTCCTTTTACGGGAGAAGCAATGAGAGTCCTCTTGATCACATTACTGATTTTGTTGAAATGAGTTCCACTCTCCATGTTCCCAATGTCTCCCAAGAGGTCATACGTCTAAGATTGTTTCCCTTCTCTCTTAAGGATAAGGTGGGACTTGGTTGCACTCCTTACCTAATGGGTGCATTACTACATGGGCTGAGCTTCAATCTAAATTCTTCCGTAAATTTTATCCCATGGCCAAGACAAATTAACTTAGGATTGCCATCATGACTTTTTCCCATAATTACTTAGAATCTTTTCATGAAGTTTGGGAGAGGTTCAAAGATCTTCTTAGACAATGTCCACACCGTGGGTACTGAAATCATGACCTAATGCAATACTTCTTTCGAGGTTTAAGCGAACAAAATAGGATGATGGTCAATGCCGCCTCGGTGGTGGTTTCTATCTTTTAAGACCAACTGAGGCATGGGAGAAAATAGAAATGACGGCTGAGAATTCATTTCAAAATTTTGCAATGGAAAGATCTAGTCGAGGGGGTAACAAGAGAAGTGTTAGTGAGGTTGGAATTTCTTCAGACTTACCCTCTAAGGTTGAGGCGTTAACAAATAAACTAGATCAATTCATCTCTTTGTCCATTTCATCACAGAGTCCTAGGACTAGTTCTTCAAGTTCTTCCTCCGCCCCCTTACTTGTTGAAGTTTGTGCATTATGCTCCGAGTCATCTCATGAGACCCTAGCTTGCCCTTTAGCATCCCAATTTCTTGAATTCATGAAAGAGCAAGTGTGTGCCACACAAGGTTATTCTCGTGAGTATAATCCATACTCAAACACGTACAATCCGGGTTGGAGGGACAATCCGAAATTTTCTTGGAGACAAGGACAGCATGAGTCTAGTTCACATCCTCAAGTTCCACCTCAGCAGCGACCCCGTTCGCAATATCCTCCAGGTTTCTATCAAGTCAATCAACCCCGTCTCACTAGTGCTCCTCAACCTCAAGCTTTACCTGCTCCCTCTAGTAGCCAGCCTCCTAGTAATGACATGATGAAGATAATGCAATTTATTCAGAATCAGTAACAGGCATTGGCTAGCCAATAACAGGAATTGGCAGAAAATAGGCAGCAAATGGCCAGGTTTGAGGCACAGTTAGGACAGATTGCCAGTCAATTGAGCACTAGAGACCACGGGAAATTGCCTTCTCCGCCGGAAGTAAACCCTAGAGTCCAATCTTGTTCCTCCACCGATACCACTTACCCTTCTCAGGCTCAAGCTAAAGCTGTCACCACTCTTAGGAGCGGTCGGGTAGTGGATAATAGGGTAGGAGTTGACTCTGCAGTGCCTGCACTTAGTGATCCTTCCGAGTCTAGAGCACAATATGGTAACCTTGTTGGGGGAAATTCTAGAGAGAGTCTTGTTGAGAGAAATGAGACCATTAGAGATCAGGGAGAGATTAGTACTTCCCGACCACATAGAGAGGGAAAAGAGCCCATGGATGACTCTCATGCATCTATAGATATAGAGCCTAGAGTTCCTTTTCCATCCGCTTTAGAGAGACCTACACCTAGTGAGGATTCTAGGTTCTTCAAGATTTTAGAGCATCTCAAAAATCTTAAGGTCAATCTTCCTTTGATAGATGCGATCATTTCCATCCCATCTTACTCTAAGTTCTTTACGGATCTTTGTATAAGGAAACGTAGATCATCGACCATTCCTAAGAAGGTGAGGCTTACGGAGAAGGTGAGTAGTATTTGTACTTCGGGCCTTCCGCCCAAGAGGAGTGACCCCGGAGCTTTCACCATTCCTTGTAGGATCCGTGAGACGCAAATTGATCACGCCTTGTTAGATTTAGGATCTAGTGTGAATCTTATTCCCTATTCCGCTCATCGCCAGCTAGGCCTAGGTGAGTTGTCTCCCACGTTTGTTACTCTTCAGCTAGCTTATAGATTTGTGCGTAGACCTATGGGTGTGATAGTGGACGTTATGGTTCTGGTTGGTGAGTTCGTGTACCCTGTTGACTTCATAGTGTTAGATATGGATTCGGGACACGACTCTAGACATTCTACACCCATTCTTTTAGGTCGCCCCTTCCTTGCCACCGCAGATGCCATTATCCATTGTAGGTCGGGGATATTAGAGATGAAATTTGGGAATTTGAAATCCACTATGAAGGTTGCAGAGGCGGTGAATAGAGCTAGTATAGGAGAGGAGGATGGAGAAGAATGCTTTAAAGTAGATGTGATTGATTCTTGCATTGAGGATTTCATAGAGATGACTATGACTGATGGAGATGATTTGAGGAAATTTGAGGAATTGATTTCTAGCTTTGATTTGGAGACCTTAGAAAAGAAATGTGTAGCTTCTACTTCCTTAATTGAGAGCTGTTTGATTAATAAGTCACTCAAGGTTAATTCTTCTACTCCCATTTCTAGTGATGAACGCATTGATGATGCTGAGGTTAAGTCCCCCTTGGTTGAGCCCAGCCTTTCTTTAGAGCTCAAACCCCTTCCGGATCATCTGAAGTATGCATTCCTAGGCTCTAGTGAGACTCTTCCAGTTATCATAGCTTCTGATCTTTCTAGTGAGAATGAGAAGCGTCTCTTAGAGGTCCTTAGGAAACATAGGAAGGCAATAGGGTGGAAGATTGATGATTTATGAGGTATAGACCCCTCTATTTGTATGCATCGTATTCACCTTGAAGATGGAGCCATTCCTTCTAGGGAGATGCAAAGGAGGCTAAACCCACACATGAGCAAAGTAGTTAAGAAGGAGATCATTAAGCTTTTGGATGCAGGCATTATTTATCCGATCTCCGATAGTGAGTGGGTTAGCCAGTCCAAGTTGTCCCTAAGAAGTCCGGGATCACAGCTTGTTGAGAATGAGAGAGGAGAGCTTATCCCTACACGCACTCCTACGGGATGGAGGGTCTCAGATTGATTATAGGAAGCTCAACTCCAAAACTAGGAAGGATCATTTCCCATTGCCTTTTCTAGACCAGATTTTAGATAGAGTAGCTGGGCACATCTACTATTGTTTTCTAGATGGCTATTCAGGATATAACCAGATCCCTGTGTTTCCCGAGGACCAGGAAAAGACCACCTTTACTTGTCCCTATGGCACTTTTGCTTATAGGAGAATGCCCTTCGGTCTTTGTAATGCCCCAGCGACTTTTTAGAGATGCATGATGGCCATTTTTAGTGATATGATTGAGAGACACTTAGAGATTTTTATGGATGATGTCTCGCCTTTGGAGATAGCTTTGATGAGTGCTTGAATCATCTCTCTTTAGTCTTAGACCGATGTGTGGAGAAGAATTTAGTGTTAAGTTGGGAGAAATCCCACTTCATGGTGCAACGAGGATAGTCTTTGGGTCATGTTGTCTCATCTAATGGAATTCAAGTCGACCCAGCTAAGGTTGAATTAATTGAGAAGTTGCTTGTCCCTAAGTGTGTCAAGGATGTTAGATCTTTTCTAGGACATGCAGGATTTTACCGTAGATTCATTAAGGATTTTAGTCACATTGCACGTCCTTTGTCTAGGCTCCTAGCACAAGATGTTCCTTTTGACTTTGACGATGAATATGTTAGAGCTTTTAATAGGCTTAAATCCTTATTGTCTACATCCCCGATTATCCAACCACCTGACTACAGTCTCTCATTTGAGGTTATGTGTGATGCATCCGATTATGCAATAGGAGCTGTTTTAGGTCAAAGGAAGGATAAGTTGCCCCATGTTGTATACTATGCTAGCAAGACTCTTGATGAAGCACAAAAGAATTACACTACTACGGAAAAAGAGCTTCTAGCGATAGTCTTCTCTCTCGACAAGTTTAGGTCATACATCCTAGGATCCAGAGTAATTGTCTATACCGATCATGCGGCATTGAAGTATTTGTTGTCTAAGAAAGAATCTAAGCCCCGCTTGATTAGGTGGATGCTCCTCCTTCAAGAGTTTGACGTAGAAATTCGGGATAAGAAGGGTAGAGAGAATTTAGTTGCGGATCATCTTTCCGCCTTGTTAGCGAGTCTTCTAGTGATCCATCTCCTTTTCATGATTCATTCCCTGATGAGCAATTATTTGCTATTTCTCATCACACACCTTGGTTCGCTCATATAGTTAATTATCTTGCCATAGGGCGTTTTCCGTCTCATTGGGAGAAAAGAGAAAAAGATAGGTTCCTAGCATAAGTTAGGCATTTCTTTTGGGAGGACCCCTATCTTTTTAAAGTGTGTGCGGATCAAATGATTCGCCAGTGTGTGCCTGAGGAGGAGTTTGAGAGCGTGTTAAGCATGTGTCATGATGAGGGGTGTGGGGGTCATTTTAATGGGAAGAAGACTTTTGCGAAGGTCTTGCAAAGTGGATTATTTTGGCCTACTCTCTTTAGGGATGCCCAGGAATATTGCAAAAAGTGTTTTAGATGTCAACAATCCGGGTCCATCTCTAGGAGAAACATGATGCCTTTATCCCCTATTCTTCCTTGTGAGTTGTTCGATGTTTGGGGTATAGACTTCATGGGTCCATTTCCACTTTCCTTTGGATGTTAATACATTTTAGTGGCCGTTGATTATGTATCCAAATGGGTTGAGGCTATTCCTACACGTACTAATGACCATAGGGTAGTGGTTAAGTTTATTAAAGAGAACATTTTCTCTAGATTTGGAGTCCCTAGAGTCTTAATTAGTGATGGGGGTTTGCATTTTCGCCATAGGACTTTAGAAGCCTTGTTGAGGAAATATTCAGTCACCCATAAAGTAGCCACTCCTTATCACCCGCAGACTAGTGGACAAGTAGAGGTCCAATAGAGAGATCAAACACATTCTAGAGAAAACGGTTAGGCCTGATAGAAAAGATTGGTCTATTAGATTAAATGATGCTTTGTGGGCCTACTGTACCGCCTTTAAGACTCCTATTGGTATGTCTCCGTATAGATTGGTATTTGCAAAGCTTGTCACTTGCTGGTTGAACTTGAGCATAGAGCGTATTGGGCAATCAAAGCCCTAAATTTTGACTTGGCAAAAGCGGGTGAGAAAAGGAGGCTAGACCTAGCAGAACTGGAAGAGCTTAGATTCGAGGCATATGAGAACGCTAAACTTTATAAGGATAGGATGAAGAGATTCCATGATAAACACGTTATTAAGAAATCATTCTCTCCTCTTGATAAAGTTTGGTTGTTTAACTCACGACTGAAGCTTTTTCCAGGTAAGCTTAAGACGATATGGGATGGTCCATATGAGGTGATGATTGCCTATCCTTCAGGAGCAGTCAAGATTAAAGACTTAAAGGATGGCCGAGAGTTGACGGTAAATGGGCAACGCCTGAAGCACGCTTATGATCCGAGCATGGCTCGTGTAGAGGTTTTAAAGCTTCAGGATCCCGCAGATGGAAGTTGAAGATGACCTGGTATTTGCCTGACTGACAGCTTGGTGGTTAGCGCTACTAGGAGGCAACCTAGGTTCAATTCTATAGTCTTGCATTTGTTTGACTTTTGTTTCTTTTTATTTCTTTCTTTTATCTTTCTTTTAGTATAACATGAAAATATCAAGGGAAAAAACAAGACAAAAATAGCAGGCCTTTTTCGATTTTATTTAGAAATGCATAAAAAAAATTCTTACTCTCAATATTCTACATCTGATACTAAGTATAACATGATCCATTCCAAATCATGCTATAATAAATAAATAAATAAATGAATAAATATATATATATATATATATATATATAATTGAGATGCTTTTCATAACTATAAAAAGATAATTTAAAAAAAAAAAGAAAATACATAGACATAGAAAGGGGGAAAAAACTTTTCGGAGATGACAAGCCAACAATCAAGTTTCTTGTTATGTTTAGTGACCTCCTCAAAGGTATAAACTTTTGGTTCTAAAGACATTTCTTGTTGAGTTGCAAAGGATTCTAATGTGCCATAAAAAAGACAAAAGAATATAGGCTTACCTGAGGACGTCGATGAATGACTGGATGTCGTCGAACCTTGAACATCGTTGATATCACCTCTACCAAGCGGCCGAAGAAGATGAGTTTTTTTTTGTTCTTGAGAGTTGAGATTTCGGGAAGGATCGAGAGAAGGTAGAAGTGAGAATTGAGAAGCTGATATGAATTAGATATAGGGATATTAACATTGATTTTCTTTTTTTTTTTAAGTTATTTTTAAATTTGCATTAATGCCCCAAACAGTTTTAAAAAATTACAAAAGAATACCCCATGCGTGTCTTATTCCCATGTCGGAGCGTGTCACTGCGTGTCGGGAGACGTGTCGGTCCGTGTCTGAAATTTAAAAAAAAATTACCAGAAGTGTGTCGGAGCATGTTGGTGTTCGACATGCGAAACGTTGAGTTTTAGAAGTGTTGGTACTTCATAGTTCGTAATACATATGGATCCTCCGAGAAATTGCATATTCTTTAACTTAGTTATACGGTATCCTCTTTCTCTCCTTACAATAAATGCCAAGAGGGTTTATAGGTTACTTAACCTTCCTAAGCTAGATGGCATACTTCTAAGCTAATGCTTTACATCCAAATAAAGATGCTAAAGGTTGGTCAGGTTCTTGAAGTCAACAGGCAATACATGAAAACTTCAACAATCTTATAGCTTTAGAGTTTGTAAGGCACAAAGCTTTGTGATTGGTTCAAGAAGCTTCTGGATATGATTTTTTGAGAGGTCAAGATAGCGAAGATGTTCCAAGTGTTAAATGGAACTTGGTAGTTTATCAAGACCTGTACCACTAAACTTCAACACTCTTATGCATTTTAATTTCAAGAATATCTCAAAAGGAACTTGTACAGTGGCTGAACTATTTTCACACATGATACAAAGTGTCATCAACTTTTTATGCCAATTTGAGACTTTCAACACAATTCATTACGTATCAATTTGTTGCGTACTCTCAAATTCTAAAGACAGATGTCGAGGATTTCCAAACTCGTGATGCAAGCTTGACAAATCTTTGTGAATGTATATATTTGAAGAAACTAAATGCGCTATATCATGGATGAGATCATGCATTTATATATTCTTAACACATCCATCAAGATTCGAACTATGCGAAAATTGAAAGAAAGACCCCCATGAAATATTCACTACTAATGTCTTCCAGCCTTATTTTACCTCTAGGCTTAATGAATCCTTCTATCATCCATAACAATACTATTCTGCCATTCATAACAAAATATTATCTCATCCATTTGGAAGTCATAATTCTGAGGAAATATTGAATAATATGCAAAGTATTTCCTTAAATGAGCTGGCAAGTGATGATAACTTAGAGCTAAAGATCGAAAGATATCATTCTTATCTTTAGGGACGTCCCATAGCTCACTTTCTAGTAGGGTTATGCATTGTTTAGGGAAACCCGATTATTGAACCGAAATTTCGGTTTTGGAGAAATGGGGAACAAGAAAAAAATATTGGGGAATCAGGTTGGGAAACGGTATAATTTTTTTATTTGGGGAATCTCCGAAACCCGAACTACTTTTTTTAATTATATATATGTGTATGTGTGTATATATATAATATACATATTATATATTACATTTGTTTTTGTTTATTTTTTTTACACATATCAAAGCTAGCATTGGAACCAACAAACACAATGATTGAGATTTGAAAGTTTATGGAGTCATGGAGAATGGAGATGAATGGTTATTGGCAACTTGTTAAAATAATATTTTTTATTTAGGCTTTGGACTTTTTATTTATAATATGGTTGACTGATTATGACTTATGAGACTAAGGCCTATGTACTTTATTTATGTTATGGTTTGAAACTATGGTATATATAGTTTATTTATATTGTGGTTTGAAGCTATGGTCTATGTATGACAGATTTAATAATTTAATAGGTATTTTGTTTGTGTTTTTTGATTTTTATGATGATAGGATTAAAGCGTATCTTCTTCAGGGATTCCCTAATCCCTGTTCATTTTTCCCCATTCCCTAGTTCCCCAAAAGGTGTTCCCCATTGGTAAATTGGGGAGGGGAACAGAGCAAAGGTCCTTCCCCAAATATTATTTTTTGAAAAAAATTATGTTGATTGGGGCAGGGATTCCCTAATGAACACCCTTACTTTTTAGTACAGAAATCCACTCCTGGACATTAGACCTGAAATGTAACACGCTTCTTATTGTCTTAGTTGCCAATGGTAACCCTTTGCATTTCCTTGCTATATTTTTCCAAATATCCATAAAATTGACTTCCCCCTCCAAATAATTTTTATTGGAGAATGCTTTTTGTTTCATCAATTCCCAGCAATCATCATCATTCAGATGTTTAAGATAGCATCCTACTTTTCCATCAATAATTGAGGCCACTATCTCACTTCTAGTGGTCAAAGTAACTTTGCAAAATTCAACAACTCTAAAGGGTGAAAACAAAGTACTTCAATCCCCATGTTTCTCGCTCCAACAATCATCTAACACAATCAGCAACCTTTTACCAGTGATTACGCCTTCAAGTATGTTTTAAAGAGCAACTACATTAGACAAATTGCAAATTGATTTAGTAGTAGACTCAATAATTAACTTAGTGATCTTGGTGATATCAAAATTGGGAGATACATACACCTATATTCTGAAATCAAAACGCCCCACTGCTCGGTAATCATTAAAAATAAATTTGAGCACAGGTTACCAATACCACCAATATCTACTATGGGAATAACCGAAAAGTCGTTGATCCACAAATCTTCTATCAAAACGTTGGCAACGATCTGCTGTATTTCAGCCTCTCTTGGTGTTTGTTAGTGCTTTATATTTGTTGGGACAATATTAGTTCTAATCTTCTTAACTTTTTTAAGTTTAGGATTTACAAAGTTACAAATTACAAAAATAAGAGACTGAAATTTTCATATTTTAAACATAAAAAACTTTATTATCAAAAGGGTAAAAAATAAGGGACCAAATAAGTAATTTACACAAAATATTTTTGTTACAAATAATTTTTCTTTTCCACTTAACTATTAAAGTATATATTATTGGAATTCTTGAATTTTGTATGAAATTATAATGGATATTTGAACTACAAAAAATAATTTTTTAGATAATTTTTATTTAAACTGTTCTATATACATTTGTTATAAAAAATAAGGCCTATATTTAAAATTAGATATTGATATTTTATTTTCCTTCATGAATAACCAGATGAAAAATTTTCATTTCTAATACAATTGTATGTCTAAATGTTGGAGGCCAAAAATAAATTTATTTTTAAAAAAAGAATATATGACTTTCAATATATTTTTAATAGAACACTTTAAAATACATATTATATTAGTTTTAACGATAACCTTTAAAAGTAATACATTTAGATTGATCCCATCCCTCTTTTTTGTTTTTATAATCCCTATATAAAATTATATCCTTCAATGCATGATTAGTAATAAAAATTAAAAATAGTAAAATTTTAAACATATATATTTTTATTTCATCCTTAGTTGAAATATGAAAATTTACCATAAATAATAAATAAATATATTAAGAACATGCATCTGTCGATCTATTACATACGATATACCCTAGAAAAGGATATATAACAGATAGAAGAAGATGGAGATGGGGATGATGAACAAAAAATGGGAAGGAGTAAAGGAACGGGTCTAGGGTTTAGGGTCTAGGGTTCAAGGTCTAGGGTTTAGGGTTTAGGGTTTAGGGTTTAGGGTTTTAGGGTTTAGGGTTTAGGGTTTTAGGGTTTAGGGTTTAGGGTTTAGGGTTTAGGGTTTAGGGTTTAGGGTTTAGGGTTTAGGGTTTAGGGTTTAGGGTTTAGGGTTTAGGGTTTAGGGTTTAGGGTTTAGGGTTTAGGGTTTAGGGTTTAGGGTTTAGGGTTTAGGGTTTAGGGTTTAGGGTTTAGGGTTTAGGGTTTAGGGTTTAGGGTTTAGGGTTCAGGGTTTAGGGTTTAGGGTTCAGGGTTCAGGGTTCAGGGTTCAGGGTTTAGGGTTTAGGGTTTAGGGTTTAGGGTTTAGGGTTTAGGGTTTAGGGTTTAGGGTTTAGGGTTTAGGGTTTAGGGTTTAGGGTTTAGGGTTTAGGGTTTAGGGTTTAGGGTTTAGGGTTTAGGGTTTAGGGTTTAGGGTTTAGGGTTTAGGGTTTAGGGTTTAGGGTTTAGGGTTTAGGGTTTAGGGTTTAGGGTTTAGGGTTTAGGGTTTAGGGTTTAGGGTTTAGGGTTTTGGGTTTTGGGTTTTGGGTTTTGGGTTTTGGGTTTTGGGTTTTGGGTTTAGGGTTTAAATTTAAAATTTAAATTTAAATTTAAATTTAAATTTAAAATTAAATTAAATTCAAATTAAATTGAGTTAAATTAAATTAAATTAAATTAAATTGATTTCAAATTTAAATTTAAATTTAAATTTAAAATTTAAATTTAAAATTTAAAATTTAAATTTAAAATTTAAATTTAAATTTAAATTTAAATTTAAAATTTAAATTTAAAATTTAAAATTTAAAATTTAAATTTAAATTTTAAATTTAAAATTTAAAATTTAAATTTAAATTTAGGGTTTAAAATTTAAATTTAAAATTTAGGGTTTAGGGTTTAAAATTTAAATTAAATTTAGGGTTTAAATTTAAATTTAAATTTAAAATTTAAATTTAAATTTAAATTTAAATTTAAAATTTAGGGTTTAAATTTAAATTTTAAATTTAAATTTTAAATTTAGGGTTTAGGGTTTAAATTTAGGGTTTAAATTTAAATTTAAATTTAAATTTAAAATTTAAATTTAAAATTTAAATTTAAAATTTAAATTTAGGGTTTAAATTTAGGGTTTAGGGTTTAGGGTTTAGGGTTTAGGGTTCAAATTAGGGTTTAGGGTTCAAATTAGGGTTTAGGGTTTAGGGTTTAGGGTTTAGGGTTTAGGGTTTAGGGTTTAGGGTTAAGGGTTTAGGGTTCAGGGTTTAGGGTTTAGGGTTTAGGGTTTAGGGTTTAGGGTTTAGGGTTTAGGGTTTAGGGTTTAGGGTTTAGGGTTTAGGGTTTAGGGTTTAGGGTTTAGGGTTTAGGGTTTAGGGTTTAGGGTTTAGGGTTTAGGGTTTAGGGTTTAGGGTTTAGGGTTTAGGGTTTAGGGTTTAGGGTTTAGGGTTTAGGGTTTAGGGTTTAGGGTTTAGGGTTTAGGGTTTAGGGTTTAGGGTTTAGGGTTTAGGGTTTAGGGTTTAGGGTTTAGGGTTTAGGGTTTAGGGTTTAGGGTTTAAATTTAAATTTAGGGTTTAGGGTTTAGGGTTTAAATTTAGGGTTTAGGGTTTAGGGTTTAGGGTTTAGGGTTTAGGGTTTAGGGTTTAGGGTTTAGGGTTTAGGGTTTAGGGTTTAGGGTTTAGGGTTTAGGGTTTAGGGTTTAGGGTTTAGGGTTTAGGGTTTAGGGTTTAGGGTTTAGGGTTTAGGGTTTAGGGTTTAGGGTTTAGGGTTTAGGGTTTAGGGTTTAGGGTTTAGGGTTTAGGGTTTAGGGTTTAGGGTTTAGGGTTTAGGGTTTAGGGTTTAGGGTTTAG
>JAPTOF010000043.1:160000-164351 GCA_028554755.1 Cordia subcordata
TAGGGTTTAGGGTTTAGGGTTTAGGGTTTAGGGTTTAGGGTTTAGGGTTTAGGGTTTAGGGTTTAGGGTTTAGGGTTTAGGGTTTAGGGTTTAGGGTTTAGGGTTTAGGGTTTAGGGTTTAGGGTTTAGGGTTTAGGGTTTAGGGTTTAGGGTTTAGGGTTTAGGGTTTAGGGTTTAGGGTTTAGGGTTTAGGGTTTAGGGTTTAGGGTTTAGGGTTTAGGGTTTAGGGTTTAGGGTTTAGGGTTTAGGGTTTAGGGTTTAGGGTTTAGGGTTTAGGGTTTAGGGTTTAGGGTTTAGGGTTTAGGGTTTAGGGTTTAGGGTTTAGGGTTTAGGGTTTAGGGTTTAGGGTTTAGGGTTTAGGGTTTAGGGTTTAGGGTTTAGGGTTTAGGGTTTAGGGTTTAGGGTTTAGGGTTTAGGGTTTAGGGTTTAGGGTTTAGGGTTTAGGGTTTAGGGTTTAGGGTTTAGGGTTTAGGGTTTAGGGTTTAGGGTTTAGGGTTTAGGGTTTAGGGTTTAGGGTTTAGGGTTTAGGGTTTAGGGTTTAGGGTTTAGGGTTTAGGGTTTAGGGTTTAGGGTTTAGGGTTTAGGGTTTAGGGTTTAGGGTTTAGGGTTTAGGGTTTAGGGTTTAGGGTTTAGGGTTTAGGGTTTAGGGTTTAGGGTTTAGGGTTTAGGGTTTAGGGTTTAGGGTTTAGGGTTTAGGGTTTAGGGTTTAGGGTTTAGGGTTTAGGGTTTAGGGTTTAGGGTTTAGGGTTTAGGGTTTAGGGTTTAGGGTTTAGGGTTTAGGGTTTAGGGTTTAGGGTTTAGGGTTTAGGGTTTAGGGTTTAGGGTTTAGGGTTTAGGGTTTAGGGTTTAGGGTTTAGGGTTTAGGGTTTAGGGTTTAGGGTTTAGGGTTTAGGGTTTAGGGTTTAGGGTTTAGGGTTTAGGGTTTAGGGTTTAGGGTTTAGGGTTTAGGGTTTAGGGTTTAGGGTTTAGGGTTTAGGGTTTAGGGTTTAGGGTTTAGGGTTTAGGGTTTAGGGTTTAGGGTTTAGGGTTTAGGGTTTAGGGTTTAGGGTTTAGGGTTTAGGGTTTAGGGTTTAGGGTTTAGGGTTTAGGGTTTAGGGTTTAGGGTTTAGGGTTTAGGGTTTAGGGTTTAGGGTTTAGGGTTTAGGGTTTAGGGTTTAGGGTTTAGGGTTTAGGGTTTAGGGTTTAGGGTTTAGGGTTTAGGGTTTAGGGTTTAGGGTTTAGGGTTTAGGGTTTAGGGTTTAGGGTTTAGGGTTTAGGGTTTAGGGTTTAGGGTTTAGGGTTTAGGGTTTAGGGTTTAGGGTTTAGGGTTTAGGGTTTAGGGTTTAGGGTTTAGGGTTTAGGGTTTAGGGTTTAGGGTTTAGGGTTTAGGGTTTAGGGTTTAGGGTTTAGGGTTTAGGGTTTAGGGTTTAGGGTTTAGGGTTTAGGGTTTAGGGTTTAGGGTTTAGGGTTTAGGGTTTAGGGTTTAGGGTTTAGGGTTTAGGGTTTAGGGTTTAGGGTTTAGGGTTTAGGGTTTAGGGTTTAGGGTTTAGGGTTTAGGGTTTAGGGTTTAGGGTTTAGGGTTTAGGGTTTAGGGTTTAGGGTTTAGGGTTTAGGGTTTAGGGTTTAGGGTTTAGGGTTTAGGGTTTAGGGTTTAGGGTTTAGGGTTTAGGGTTTAGGGTTTAGGGTTTAGGGTTTAGGGTTTAGGGTTTAGGGTTTAGGGTTTAGGGTTTAGGGTTTAGGGTTTAGGGTTTAGGGTTTAGGGTTTAGGGTTTAGGGTTTAGGGTTTAGGGTTTAGGGTTTAGGGTTTAGGGTTTAGGGTTTAGGGTTTAGGGTTTAGGGTTTAGGGTTTAGGGTTTAGGGTTTAGGGTTTAGGGTTTAGGGTTTAGGGTTTAGGGTTTAGGGTTTAGGGTTTAGGGTTTAGGGTTTAGGGTTTAGGGTTTAGGGTTTAGGGTTTAGGGTTTAGGGTTTAGGGTTTAGGGTTTAGGGTTTAGGGTTTAGGGTTTAGGGTTTAGGGTTTAGGGTTTAGGGTTTAGGGTTTAGGGTTTAGGGTTTAGGGTTTAGGGTTTAGGGTTTAGGGTTTAGGGTTTAGGGTTTAGGGTTTAGGGTTTAGGGTTTAGGGTTTAGGGTTTAGGGTTTAGGGTTTAGGGTTTAGGGTTTAGGGTTTAGGGTTTAGGGTTTAGGGTTTAGGGTTTAGGGTTTAGGGTTTAGGGTTTAGGGTTTAGGGTTTAGGGTTTAGGGTTTAGGGTTTAGGGTTTAGGGTTTAGGGTTTAGGGTTTAGGGTTTAGGGTTTAGGGTTTAGGGTTTAGGGTTTAGGGTTTAGGGTTTAGGGTTTAGGGTTTAGGGTTTAGGGTTTAGGGTTTAGGGTTTAGGGTTTAGGGTTTAGGGTTTAGGGTTTAGGGTTTAGGGTTTAGGGTTTAGGGTTTAGGGTTTAGGGTTTAGGGTTTAGGGTTTAGGGTTTAGGGTTTAGGGTTTAGGGTTTAGGGTTTAGGGTTTAGGGTTTAGGGTTTAGGGTTTAGGGTTTAGGGTTTAGGGTTTAGGGTTTAGGGTTTAGGGTTTAGGGTTTAGGGTTTAGGGTTTAGGGTTTAGGGTTTAGGGTTTAGGGTTTAGGGTTTAGGGTTTAGGGTTTAGGGTTTAGGGTTTAGGGTTTAGGGTTTAGGGTTTAGGGTTTAGGGTTTAGGGTTTAGGGTTTAGGGTTTAGGGTTTAGGGTTTAGGGTTTAGGGTTTAGGGTTTAGGGTTTAGGGTTTAGGGTTTAGGGTTTAGGGTTTAGGGTTTAGGGTTTAGGGTTTAGGGTTTAGGGTTTAGGGTTTAGGGTTTAGGGTTTAGGGTTTAGGGTTTAGGGTTTAGGGTTTAGGGTTTAGGGTTTAGGGTTTAGGGTTTAGGGTTTAGGGTTTAGGGTTTAGGGTTTAGGGTTTAGGGTTTAGGGTTTAGGGTTTAGGGTTTAGGGTTTAGGGTTTAGGGTTTAGGGTTTAGGGTTTAGGGTTTAGGGTTTAGGAGTTTAGGGTTTAGGGTTTAGGGTTTAGGGTTTAGGGTTTAGGGTTTAGGGTTTAGGGTTTAGGGTTTAGGGTTTAGGGTTTAGGGTTTAGGGTTTAGGGTTTAGGGTTTAGGGTTTAGGGTTTAGGGTTTAGGGTTTAGGGTTTAGGGTTTAGGGTTTAGGGTTTAGGGTTTAGGGTTTAGGGTTTAGGGTTTAGGGTTTAGGGTTTAGGGTTTAGGGTTTAGGGTTTAGGGTTTAGGGTTTAGGGTTTAGGGTTTAGGGTTTAGGGTTTAGGGTTTAGGGTTTAGGGTTTAGGGTTTAGGGTTTAGGGTTTAGGGTTTAGGGTTTAGGGTTTAGGGTTTAGGGTTTAGGGTTTAGGGTTTAGGGTTTAGGGTTTAGGGTTTAGGGTTTAGGGTTTAGGGTTTAGGGTTTAGGGTTTAGGGTTTAGGGTTTAGGGTTTAGGGTTTAGGGTTTAGGGTTTAGGGTTTAGGGTTTAGGGTTTAGGGTTTAGGGTTTAGGGTTTAGGGTTTAGGGTTTAGGGTTTAGGGTTTAGGGTTTAGGGTTTAGGGTTTAGGGTTTAGGGTTTAGGGTTTAGGGTTTAGGGTTTAGGGTTTAGGGTTTAGGGTTTAGGGTTTAGGGTTTAGGGTTTAGGGTTTAGGGTTTAGGGTTTAGGGTTTAGGGTTTAGGGTTTAGGGTTTAGGGTTTAGGGTTTAGGGTTTAGGGTTTAGGGTTTAGGGTTTAGGGTTTAGGGTTTAGGGTTTAGGGTTTAGGGTTTAGGGTTTAGGGTTTAGGGTTTAGGGTTTAGGGTTTAGGGTTTAGGGTTTAGGGTTTAGGGTTTAGGGTTTAGGGTTTAGGGTTTAGGGTTTAGGGTTTAGGGTTTAGGGTTTAGGGTTTAGGGTTTAGGGTTTAGGGTTTAGGGTTTAGGGTTTAGGGTTTAGGGTTTAGGGTTTAGGGTTTAGGGTTTAGGGTTTAGGGTTTAGGGTTTAGGGTTTAGGGTTTAGGGTTTAGGGTTTAGGGTTTAGGGTTTAGGGTTTAGGGTTTAGGGTTTAGGGTTTAGGGTTTAGGGTTTAGGGTTTAGGGTTTAGGGTTTAGGGTTTAGGGTTTAGGGTTTAGGGTTTAGGGTTTAGGGTTTAGGGTTTAGGGTTTAGGGTTTAGGGTTTAGGGTTTAGGGTTTAGGGTTTAGGGTTTAGGGTTTAGGGTTTAGGGTTTAGGAGTTTAGGGTTTAGGGTTTAGGGTTTAGGGTTTAGGGTTTAGGGTTTAGGGTTTAGGGTTTAGGGTTTAGGGTTTAGGGTTTAGGGTTTAGGGTTTAGGGTTTAGGGTTTAGGGTTTAGGGTTTAGGGTTTAGGGTTTAGGGTTTAGGGTTTAGGGTTTAGGGTTTAGGGTTTAGGGTTTAGGGTTTT
>JAPTOF010000044.1:0-148954 GCA_028554755.1 Cordia subcordata
AAAGGACTTGAGAGCTTGCTTGAGAATTTTTTGCTTTTGAAAGAGGATGAACATTGGAGTACCAAAGACCCGTGTACTCCAATGCTCCTCCACAAGCTTCAAGAAATCCGAATGAGAAGTCCAAGCATTATAGAATTTGAATGGTTTTGGAGAAGATTTCCATGCCTTACATGTATGCAAAATAAGGTTGCAATGATCCGAAGCACCCGGGCATTCCACCAAAAGAAAAGAGAGATGAAAATTGTGAAGCCAAATAGAATTCAGAAATGCCCTATCAAGTTTGCTTGCCAAAAAGTTGCTAACATCACCTTTGTTAGTCCAAGTGAAATGAGGTCCATGTCCTTTTGCTTCGTGCACATTTGTTTTAGCAACAAAAGATTTAAAGTCCCAAGCACTTTTGGGGATAGAAGAAGAGCTTGATTTATCCCACAGTGCAAGACCTCATTAAAGTCACCCAAAATGCAAAGATTATAAGCTTTACACCAAAAGTCCAGCTTGCAAGTTTATTCCAAAGCTTTTTCCTATTTGTAGCTTCATTCCTTTTTTTGCGGGGCAAGTAAGATTGGATAGATTCCAAAGATCAAAAGTTTACATGTACAAAAGATGTGGAGAAGTGCATGAACCTAAACAACAACATCTTCTAATCTCCACAATCTACATAAAGTTTTGTTCAAAGGAGAAGACTGAAACTTTCTACCATTTGTAAGTTTAACTCTAACATCATTAAAGATAACATCGAAAATAAACTCCTCAGTTCTAGCTTGGTTTTTGAAGATACGTTGATTCCTTTCAATCCAAATGTTGTAAATGGCTGCCCCAAAGAGATGCTTGAAAATTGTGGCCTTCAAATGCTTTTCAAGAGCAAAAGGTGTAGAGTACTCAATAATATCATGCCAACAAATCAGATTTTCCGGAACGAGTGAGTTGCAAACCCTTCTCCAAATCCTCCTGGTGAAACAACATTCAAAAAATAGATGCTCCCTAGTTTCACAACCCATGTAACAAAAAATACACGTTGGGTTTATATGGAGTCCCCAATGCAAGATCCTGAATTTTGTGCTAAGGCGATCATGAAAAGCAAGCCAAACAATGAAGCTATGTTTAGGATTATGCCTCTTGTGCCATATGTGAGAATAACCTTCAAAATGAGTGCCCTTTCTTCTAATACTATCCCAAGTGTGGAAGAAAGAGAAGCCTCCACAAGGAGAGAGGTTCCATGAAATTTTATCTTCAACTCCCTCTATAAGTTCGAAATCTGGAACATCAACTTGGGAGAGGTGGATAGGCCAATTCCAAACGCCATCAATGAAAATATCACTAACCTTTGAGTGAAGTGGGGGATACGGAATTGTGTTAGTCCAATGCTCAAGTAGGGGGCCGTCCTTGTGCCAATTATCAACCCAAAAGAAAGTGCTTGCTCCATTGCCAATCTTGTGTTGGATATATCTCTTTGCCAAAACACGGCAGCCAAGAAGAGTTTTGAAAACCCAACTAACATCCTTTGGAATTTGTAACATCCAAATTGAAGAGTCTTTGAAATAGTTGGCATGAACCCATTGACTCCAAAGTGAATCTTTTTTAGCATAACTCCTCCAAAAAGTTTTCAGCATGTATGTAAGATTAACCTCAATGCTCCGAATACCAAGTCCACCCTCTTGAAATGGGAGACAAACATCCTTCCATGCCACTTTTGGACCAGTCCCTCTCCACAAAAAGGCTTTGAATTTTGATTCAATGGCTGCCATAACGCCTTTTGGTAAAAGAAAAGCATTTGCCCAATAAGCACAAATCTGAGAAAGGACGGATTTGATGAGCACTAGTCTTCCCAAAAGAAAGCCAATTATTGCACCATGAATCAAGCTTAGAGTTGATTTTATCCAAGAGTGGACAGCAATCATTCTTCCTAAGCTTTCTTGAAACAAGTGGGATGCCCAAGTAACAGATTGAAGCTCACCCTCTTGAAACCCAATTCTATTCATAATTGCTCTTCTTTCTTCATTAGAAACCCCTCCAAGGAATAACACACTCTTTGTATTATTAACAACCAGCCCTGAGTAAGTTGAGAAAGTCTTCAATGTGTTCATGATGCAATCAATCAAATGCATATCCCCTCTACAAAAGATAAGAAGATCATCCGCAAAACAAAGATGATTGAGTTTATGCTTCCACACTTTGGATGGAAGTGAAACCTCGGGTTATATGCCAAGTTGTTAAGCATGCATGTGAGCACTTCCATACAAAGAACAAAAATGTAAGGGGAGATGGGATCTGCTTGCCGAATGCCATTTGCTCCGAAGAAATATCCTTCCAACCCTCCATTTAAGGCAATGTTGAAACTAGGAGTTATAATGCATGCCATAATCCAGCCCACGAACTTTTTGGGGAAGCCAAAAGCAAAAAGTGTGCATTCAATGAATCTCCAATTTAAGGAATCAAAAGCTTTCATGATGTCAACTTTAAAAGCACATCTTGGAGTGATATGTCTCCTTTGATAACCTCTCAAAATGTCATGTGCAATAAGTACATTTTCATGGATGAGCCTACCCTTCATGAAGGCTGATTGGTTCCATGAAATAATGTGGGATAAGCAAGCTTTTATCCTATTTGCAATGATCTTTGAAATGCACTTGTAGATAGTATTACAGCAAGAAATTGGCCTATAATCCTTGACCATGGTAGGATTTGAGGATTTAGGCACAAGAGCAATAATAGTGGCATTTACCTCTTTAAGGAGCTTGCTTGAATCGAAAAAGGATTTGATTGCATTAAGAACATCGTTGCCAACAATCCCCCAAGCAGCCTTGTAGAAATGTGATGTGTAGCCATCCAGGCCCGGGCTTTTGTTAGGGTTGAGTGAGAAGAGCGCATCCTTGATTTCATCATTTGTAATAGGGGCTATAGTGGTGGCAGCAGCATCTTGATCAATATGCTTGTCAATCATGTTTCTCAAAAGACCAACATTGATGTTTGTGGGAGATTCAGCTCAAGAAGTTTTTTGAAATAGCCAATAAATTCATCCTTAACTTCAGCTTCTTCAGTAAGAAAGAGACCCTCCTCATTCTTGATAGCATGGATAGTATTTTTGAGCCTCCGACCTTTCACAACATTGTGGAAAAACTTTGTATTTGCATCACCATCCTTGATCCAATTGAGTCTTGATTTTTGGTAGAGAATGGCTTTATGTTTTGCATCAAGTTCCTCCAATGTGCTCAAAATGCATTTTTCTTTATCAATGAGGGAGCTATCTCACTCACCATTAAGGAGTAAGTATTGACTCCATCAAGCTCCTCCAAGATTTTTGATGGCAAAAGGAATGGCAGCGAAATGCTCCTTATCAAAAGATTTGAGAGCAATTTTTAAGGCTTTTTGCTTTTGATAAAGAATGTACATTGGTGTACCAAAAACTAGTGTACACCAATGGTCTTCAACAAGTTTGAGGAAATCCAAATGAGAGGTCCAAACATTGTAAAATTTGAAGGGTTTTGGTGAAGATTTCCAAGACTTACATGTTTGCATGATAAGAGGGCAATGGTCGGAGACTCAGTTGCTAGCAACCAAAAGGAAAGAGTGTTGATAATTGTGCAGCCAATTTCCATTAATGAGAGCTCTATCCAGCTTGGAAGCCAAGTAACTTTGACCATGGCTTTTATTTGTCCAAGTAAAGCGTGGTCCATGAGTATTGATTTCTTGCAACTTTGCTTTTGCTACAAAGTTTTTGAATGCACCAGCACTTTTAGGAATAGATAAGGTGTTTGATTTGTCGCCACAATGTAAAACCTCATTGAAATCCCCCATGAGGCAAAGATCACAATCTTCACACCAAGCACACCAATTCTCGAGTTTCCTCCAGAGATCAACTCTTTTGATGCTTCGTTGTGGCCATAGATGAAGGCAACAAAAAAGGATTTATGAATATGATCATCAAAATTGAAGAGTAAGGCTTGGTCACATGAGTCAATCCAAGTAGCTTGAATACCTTTCTTCCACAAAAGCCAGATCCGTCCCTTGGTAAGATCATCCATATAGCTTGAAAAACCAAAATTTTCAAAACGAGAACAAATGAGTTTGATATTTTCAGCATTTACCACCTTATTTTCCAAAAGGCAAAGAATGTCCAATTGGTGTTTATTGATCAGCAACTTTGCTTCCTTTTGCTTATTGGGGGAATTTAACCCCCGAATATTCAAAATTTCATTGAGGGGGTATAGGAGGAGCATTAGGCTCAATACCATGGCTGCATTTTGCATTTGGCGTGCCATCATTTCTCAAGCCATCTCCCTTAAAGTTTTGGTCAAGGGGTCTTTGATTTCCATCTTCACCATCTTCCACCATCTTCCACAAATCCAAGAGCTTCAAAATGATTTGTGTGCATCATTTTGGAGCTTGAGAGGTCAAGAGGAACCCTAGTAATGGTATGCTTCGGAGATGATACCTTAGCTTTTGAAGGGGATCCATCACCTTGACATTCAAATGGTGCATTGTTTGTCTTCAATGGGGCTATTTTGCTCACGGGCTGCCACTCATAATGAGTTTTTAGGGGCTATTTTGCAAGTTGCTTTTGAGGGTGAGCTTTAAGTTTAAGAGGGCAATGATCCTCCATATGGCCGACCACTTTGCATTGTGAACATTTTGTTGGCTTCCATGCATATTCCACCATGACTTTTGCCTTTGAACCGTTTCTAAGCTTTGGAAAAACAGCATCCAGAAGACTTTCTTCCAAATCAACTTCAATGCAAACTCTTGCAAACTCCAAGTTCCTTCTAGATTCAGTGAGAGCATCCATTTGGATTGGTTTCCCAATGAAGGAGGCTATATATCCAAGTCCTCTTTTGGAGTAGAGGCTCATTGGAACATCCCAAAGTTTAACCCAAATAGGCACTTTCTTGCAAGATAGGTTTATAAACTCCAGATTTGGTTCCCATTTTCTCAACAAAAGTGGTCTATGATTAACATGCCAAAGTTGTTGAAGTATTTTTTGGCAAAACTCTTCTTTTTCAAATCTGAAAATGTAGAGACCCTTTCCTTTCGTATGAATATCCACCCTACCAAATTTCTTCCAAACAAGTTCCACCATGTTTTTATAAGAAAGAAGGGTGGTGGAGCACCTAAAAATTACCCAACAAGGCAATGATTCCAGAAATTATTCCCATCTTCATATATATCATCCGGGGGGTCAGCCACTTCTCTATTGCCATTTACCAAGTTGATAGCATGCTCCTCATCAAATTTAAGACTTGTATTCAAATGTTCAGCAAACACACCACCCCAATTTGAGGAAGGATCATTTGAACTAGGCTCAAATTTAAGCTTAAGTGGCTTTTTCCAAGCATTATAGTGGCTGGATGAAGGAGCTTGATTATGCCTAGTATTCTCTTGAGCGTTTGGGGGAGCATCAATGGACGAATTTGTGGGTTCAGAATTAATCTTCATTTCTTCAACTCAAAAATGAGGAGAAACAAGGTTACCTTGTGCATGGTGGATGCCTTTTGAAGAAGTTTTAGCGTGTTGCTCTTCCAAGTGTATAGTATTCTGATTTTCAGCATTTGAGTGCATGGCATTCCTTGCATATGTGGCGTCCACTTCATCATAAGTGAGGTGCTGAGTTGGCTTATTTTGACCAACAATAGGACTTTTAAGAGGAGGGAAATCCTCTTTGAAAATTGGTGGGCCAGCATTAGGGTTTGTAAATTCTGATTGCATGCTGTCACGTCCATGTTGTGCTGTCAAGCAAAGATTAGTTTGACCTGAAAAGCTGCTAACAAAATCAGGAGGAGGTGCTTTAACCCGAGGTTAATAGCATCATTCAAAATTTTCTTTTGTCCATCGGTTAAAACTCTTTCTTCTTCAACTCCTCCTCCTTCGGCTGAAGCTTCAGCGTGCAAGCAATCCAAGTTACCTTGCTGACCAATAAAATTTTCTTGCTGTCCATAAGTTTTTGGACTACAAGGGCTTGAGCAAGAAGAGCTTTGGCATGGTGAATGAAAGAGAAGCTTCGAAAGCGCCATTTCTGATTCTTTGATGCAAGGTCCAACGTCCATTTGATCCTTTGGAGATGGAGGAGTTCGAGCTTTGGAATGACTTGCAAGGCTTCGAACTAAATCAACTTTGGCTTTGTTTTGCTTATCAACATGCTCTTTATAGGAGGATCCAGCTTCAAGAGCTTCATAGACTTCTTTGAAAACTAAACTAGAGGTTGATTGAGCATCTCCACTAGCAAGAGGTGAAGAGGCCGAATCAACCTCATTTTGAGTAGAAGATGAACCAGCTTGTGCAAAGGTGACAGAATCCATAGCTTGTTTCCTTGCATTTAGCCTTGCACTAGTTCGCGTAGGTGAAGAGACCTTCTTCTTCTTTCCCATGAATGCAAGAATGGAGGAGAAAGGGGTGTGAAAAGGTTTGAGTGTTTGGTTTCAAAGGTGAAAGATGGTGGAAATGATGGAGGATGGGCTGATTTGGTAGTGGTGGCTGGTGGAGGTGAACGTTGGGTTAGAGAGAAGGAAGAGAGAGTTCATGGTAGAGAGAGAAGGTTCATTTTCCAATGACTTCTTGTAGCTTCATTCCTGCCATAGACAAAAGCAACAAGGAATGGTGGATTATAGGAGTCAACAAAGTGAAAGAGGAGAGCTTGATCACAAGAATCAATAAAAGTTGCTTGAATGTTGCTCCTCCAAAATAGCCAAATCCGACCTTTAACCTTATCATCCATATGGTGTGAAAATCCAAGCTTCCAAAAATGAGAACCAATGAGATTGACTTTATCTTTGCAAGTCACTTTGTTTTCCAAAAGACAAATAATGTCTAATTGATGTTTATTGATCAGCTTTAACACTTCTTTTTGCTTATTTGGGGAATTAAATCCCCTTATATTCCAAGAGCAAATCTTCATTGGCCGATTGGGGGAGGAGCTGATTGCTCCAAAATTTGATTATCATTGGCATTGAGATTGCTAGAGCAATCCAACTTCTTATCTAAGTTTGACTTTTCAGTGTGTTGCAATGTATCATCTTTAACATTCCTTCCTTGATCAAGAACCTCAAATTGATTAGCATGTACCATCTTGGAGCTTGAGGGATCATTGATAATCTTGGGACAAGGAGTGGAAGGCGAGAAGCGAGTGCTTCTTATTAAGAGACAAATCAGCAATCATGGGCTCTTTGGTAGTGTTCTCCATGTGGTCTTGCTTCTTGCCAACAATTTGCCATTCATAGCGAACTTTAGGTTGTTGCTTAGGAGCTTGCTTTTGAGGTTGAGGCTTTGAAGGGCAAGAATCTTCAATGTGACCAACCATTTTGCAAAAGGAGCACTTTTTTGGTTTCCATGCATACTCAACTCCAACTTTTGCTTTAGAGCCGTTTCTTAGCTTTGGGAATATAGCATCCGGAAGGTTATTCTCCAAATCAACTTCAATGCACACTCTAGCAAACTCTAAGTTTCTTCTTGAATCCGTAAGTGCATCCATTTGAAGTGGTTTCCCAATGAAGGAAGCAATATAACCAAGTCCTCTTTTGGAGTAGAGGCACATCTGAACATCCCATAGTTTAACCCAAATAGGGACTTTTTTGCATGAAAGATTAACAAATTCCAGATTTGGCTCCCACTTTCTCAAAAGAAGAGGCCTATGATTAACATGCCATAGTTGTTGGAGAACCTTTTGACAAAATTCATCTTTTCAAATTTAAAGATAAAGTGACCTTTTCCTTTAGTATGAATGTCAACCTTGCCAAACTTCTTCCAAGCAAAATCAACCATGTTCTTGATTAGGAAGTAGGGTGGGGGCACCTAAAATTGTCCAACTAAGCAATGGCTCCAAAAATTGTCCCCATCATCATATAAATCCTCAGGAGGATCAACAACTTCTCTAATACCATCAACCACATTATAAACATGCTCTTCCTCAAATTTCAGATTTGTATGCAAATGCTCATAAATACCCCACCCCAATCAAGTAGGTTCATTTGTAGAAGGCACATACCTTAGTTTAAGAGGCTTTTTCCAAGCATTAGGTTGGCTGTAAGCATGGTGCAAGACTCGGCCTTGATCATAGTTTGCTTTAGTGTTGTGCCCTTGCTTTCCAAAGCTTGCATATGTTTCTGCCTTGGGGTCGTTTTTGAGAGGAGGATTTGATGACATGGCTGCCATGTCATTTAATGAAGAGGGCTGACCTGGTTTAAGTGGGTCAGCCAAGCTCTTAAGATTTGAGTTTCCAAGAGGAGGAAAAATCCCAATGGCTCACGTGATTCAAGCATAGTGTCACATGGATCAGATTTTGAGTGAGTTTGACTTGAGTGGGTTGTCAAGTCTTGTTTGGAGTAGGTTGAAAAGGTGCTGACAATCTCCTTTTCTCCATGCATTACCTCGAGAATAATGCTATTATCCGGAAGTTGTTGACCAATGGATAAAGTATGGGCATCCAAGTCTTCTTCTTCTTCGTTGGAGGCACCATGGCCGAAACAAGGAGTTTGGGAATGAAAAAGGTGCTGTGCAAGCTCTTTTTCCACTTTCTTTTTTTGCAGACTAACAAAAGTGTTATATTTAGAAGAGGAAGAGTTTCTTGAGTGAGGAGTACAAGAGAGCTTATGAATCAAATCAACCTTATCTTTAGATTGTGCATCAAGGTGTTCCTTATATGTGCAACCAGATTCAAGTGCATTAAACACATCCTGAAATTCTTTACTAGAGGTGGATGAAGCATCTTGTCTCTCAAAGAAGGAAGAACAAGAGGCTGAAGCCACCTCATTGAAAGTATCTTTAGAAGAATAAAAAGCTTTTGGACTATCTAACATTTGCTTCTTTGCAAGAATTCTTGCACTTTGCCTAGAAGAAGTAGAAACTTTCTTCTTTTTTCCCATGAGCAAGCAGTCCGGAAGCAAGAGGGGTGTAGAGAGGTGAAGTGTTTGAAGGTTTTATTAATAGAAGATGACGATATGGCGGTGGCGTGTGGAGGAGTGATGGTGGCTGATTTCAGAAGTTCTAGAGAGAAGGAGGAATTTCATGGTAGAGAGAGATTGAGCTTTGGCTTAAAGGATTCTCTCCTCAAATAATGAGGTTGATTTGGCCTCTTCACCACTAGCTAGTGAAGATGCTCAATCAACCTCAAGTCAAGTTTTTAAAGAAGTTTTGAAGCTTTAGAAGTGGATTCCTCCTACAAAGAGCATGTTGAAGTTCAAAGTAAAGCTAAGGCTGATTTGGTTAAGAGCTTAACACTTAAAACAAGCTCTCGATTCCACCATCTTCTTGAGAATGGATTTGGACTCTTGTTATAAGCATTCGTAATTGGAACTTGTGAAGCAATCTTCACTTGTAGCTTATCAACCCCGAAGGTAATGGCCATTTTCACCCTTGTAATAAAGCTTTCTCGGCCTCCCATGGTGCAATGGCTGAAGACGAAGGTAGATTGGGTTGTAGTCTTTTACCCGATGGTCACTTAATTGGCATGGACAAAGGTATTACCCAAGGGATATTGCAAGGGGTTCAGCACCATGGCAGCTCCTTTATAGCCCCATCAAATCAAACTTTAACAACACACACCTCCAAAGAGCAATCAAATTCAGATTCAGTTGCTAAGGAACTTGAAGCACGTGATCCATTAGAAGATTTCCTCCACTTGAGGGATTGAAATTAAATAGCTCGGCTGGACCCACAAAACAAACCTCAGGCCCACTACTTAATGAGGTGGATGCTAAAGTGGATGCCAACAAAGCAAATAATGCCACACAAGCACAAGCCACTCAACAAAAATCTCATCGGGCAGAATCTCACTTTCGTTATGCTAAACAAAGCTTTAACACAAGGCAATCCTTGGGAACAAATTCGAGAAGACAAGGAGATCAAAATGTGCACAAAGGCCATTTAGAAGGAGATCATCCCCCAACCCGTCATAATGCATGGAATAAGCCACCAAAGGTTAGGTATGAACCAACTCCTAATGAGCCTTATTCTGATTGGGGAGGTGTTTTTGCTGAATATATGGAAACTAATCTTAAGTTTGAAGAAGAGCATGTTATTAACATTGTTGAAGGAAGTAGAATTGTGCAAGATCCCTCGGAGGACCTTTATGAAGATGGGGATAGTTATTGGACTCATTGCTTAGTTGGGCAATTCTTAGAGCTCCCCTCCCCACTTTTCTTAATTAGAAATATGGTTAATTTTGCTTGGTGGAAGTTTGGCAAGGTTGAAATCTTCACTAAAGGAAAGGGACTTATTATCTTTAAATTTGAGAAAGAGGAGTATTACCAAAAAGTTTTGTAGCAACTATGGCATGTAAATCATAGGCCACTCCTTTTGAGAAAATGGGAGCCAAATCTTGAATTTGTGAACTTATCATGCAAGAAAGTTCCTCTATGGGTTAAATTATGGAACGTCCCAATGAGTCTCTACTCTAAAAGGGGATTAGGTTATGTTGCTTCATTCATTGGAAAACCAATTCAAATGGATGCCCTCACTGAATCAAGGAGACATCTTGAATTTGCTAGAGTTTGCATTGAGGTTGATTTGGATGACTAGCTGCCGGATGCTATTTTTCCTAAACTTCGAATGGTACTCAATCAAAAGTTGATGTTAAATATGCTTGGAGACCAATCAAATGTAGCCATTGCAAAGTGGTTGGCCATGTTGAAGAAAAATGTCCAAGAAAGCCTAATGCCCCTCCTCCACTAAGGAATTTTCCGAAGCAAGCTCCTAAAGTCCATAATGAGTGGCAAGTTGTGGAAAGAAAACATTCTTCTTTGAAGATTCAAGATGCAACTAAGGATACTAAAGAGGATGTTCAGCCTTCTTTTAAGGAAAATTTCACCTCTCGGCCATCTTCTCCTCTAAGGTTTTTCAAGATCCCACATGCTCAAAATCCATAAACACTAATCTTTTGAAGCACTTGATATTATGGGGATGTTGAGGAAGGGGAACTACAATTCAGCAAGATTGAAGAGGCAACCAAGGAATTAGAAAGTCCAAATGCAAAAGGCAATGGTAGCCCAGGGCCTAGTACTTCTTCTTCTTCTTCCAAATGAAACTTTGCACTTGGAATATTAGGGGCTTTAATTCCCCAAATAAGCAAAGGAAGCCAAAGTGCTGATTAATAAGTATTGCTTGGATGTTGTTTGTATTCTGGAGAATAAAGTGGTTTCCCTTGATCACTTGAATCAAATCAGCACCACTTTTTGGAATATGGGTTTTAACAACTACATTGATGATATGGTGAAAGGGCGTATTTGGCTCTTTTGGAAAAAAAGCATTCTTGCCACTTTGTTGACTCTTGTGAGCAAGCTCTTCTTTTTAATTTGGATGATCATATCCACAAATCTATCTTTGTGGCTTTTGTCTATGGTCATAAGGATGCTTCCAAAAGAAACAAACTTTGGAGTAAACTTGAGGAATGGTGCACTTGGTGTAATGGAAGTGAACTTTGTATCATGGGAGATTTTAATGAAGTGTTGCATTATGGAGATAAGACCTACTCGCATTCAATTCCAAAGAGTGCTTGGAGCTTTCAAAGATTTGTTGCCAAGGCTGGAGGATGGACCGCACTTCACTTGGACTAACAAGGGAAATGAAAATAATTTCTTGGCCAACAAGATTGATAGGGCTTTGGTTAATGCAAATTGGATTCATACCTTTCAAGATTCTTTTCTCTTGTTGGACCCTCCCGGAGCCTCTAACCATTACCCCCTCATTATGCAAATTTGTAAGGCTTGGCTTTCTTCTCCTAAGCCTTTTAAATTTTATAATGTTTGGACTTCTCACCATGGTTTCTTGAAGCTTGTTCATGAATATTGGAGTACACGGGTCTTTGGTACTCCAATGTTCATCCTTTATCAAAAGCAAAAAATTCTCAAGAAAGCACTCAAGTCTTTTGACAAGGAACACTTTGCTTGCATTCCTTTTGCCATCGAGAAGATTCGTGAGGAAATTGGTCTTTTGCAATGTGCCATTCATAATGGAATGAACAATTCAGCCCTTCTTGATGAGGAAAAGGAACTTATGGTCAATTTGGAAGAGCTTGAATCCTCTTATAAAGCTGTGCTCTATCAAAAATCTAGGCTTTCTTGGATTAAAGAAGGTGATTCTAATTCTACCTTCTTTTTCAAAGCTATGAATGGGAGAAGGCTTAAAAACACCATTAAAGCAATCAAGAATGAAAATGGCCACCTTCTTTTAGAGGATTTTGAAGTGAAGAAAGAGTTCATTTACTACTTCAAAAAACTCCTCGGAACTCCGACTACCTCTCATGCTTGTGTGGATATTGTTAAAAGCATTATTGGGAAGGCTATTGATAATGAGCTTGCTGCTAATCTTTGTGCACCCATTACAAATCAAGAAATCAAGGAAGCTATCTTTTCTTTTTTGCGGGATAAGTGAGAATTTTCATAAAAATGTGTTAAAAATACAAGTACAAGATGGAGAAGGCACAAAAAGAACCTATACAAAAGAATTTTCTAATCTCCAATCTTTGCATAATGATTTGTTTAAAGGTGAAGAAGGAAACTTTTTACAATTTGAGAGTTTAACTCTAACATCATCAAAAATAGCATGGAAGATGGACTCCTCGGTTTTGGCTTTGTCTTTGAAGATGCGCTGATTCCTTTCAATCCAAATGTGGTACACGGTTGCACAAAAGAAATGTTTGATAATGGTTGTTTTCGAGGAATGCAAGAGTAGTGCTCTTTATCAAACTTCCTTAAAGCAAGCTTGAGGTGTTTTTGCTTTTGAAACAAAATGAACATTGGAGTGCCAAAGACCCGTGCACTCCAATGATCCTCCACAATATGCAAGAAATGTTCATGTGTTGCCCAAGCATTGAAGAATTTGAATGGCTTTGGAGGGGGGGGCTTGAGCTTACAAGTGTGAAGAATAAGCGGGCAATGATCAGAAATTCCCAGACTACCAACCAAAAGAAATGAATCCCCCATACAATCCATCCAACAAGGATTCATCAAAGCTCTATCGATCTTGCTTGCACGGAGGTTGCCATTTAAGTTCCTATTCATCCAAGTAAAATGTGGTCCAATAGGGTTGAATTCTTGGAGACTTGCTTTACAAATACAATCTTTGAAATCCCAAGCACTAGAGGGGATAGACAAAGTGGAAGATTTATCTCCACTATGAAGGACTTCATTGAAGTCCCCAAGGATGCATAAAGGATCTTCTATGCACCAAAAACTCCATTTAACAATTTGCTGCCAAAGTGATTTCCGTTTTTGGGGGCATTTCACCATAAACAAAAACCACAAAGAAAGGATCATAAGGTGGGGATGCAAAATGGCAAAGTATACCTTGATCAAATGTATCAATGATGGTAGCCTTGAGATGATTTTTCCAAAAGAGCCAAAGACGGCCAGCAATGTTTTCATCAACATAGTTGTCAAACCCCAAGCTACAAAAATGTGGCAATGCTATTTGCGTCTTGGCAGTCTTTGTCTCCAAAACACAAAAACAATCAAGATTATGTTTGCCAATGAGCAATTTTATTTCCTTGTGTTTTTAGGGAATTAAAACCCTAACATTCCAAGAGCCAAAAATCATGAGGGTGGAAGAGGAAAGAGATCCCCTTGATGTGTACTTTGAGCAATGATTGGTTCAGCAACAAATTCACCTTCCTCGAATTTGTTTAGAGGTGTTTTGTTCTCCGACTATCATCTTCAGGAACTTGAAATTGATTTTGATGTTGGGACTTTTGGTTAGGCCTACTAGCATTGCTCATTTGTTTTGGAGAGCTTGGCCTAGTGGGATCAGCCATCTTGCTTGTAGAACTTATGTTGCTTGCTTTCTCAAAGTTTGGTGCATTTCTATCATTTGTTGAAAGTTTCTTCCCAACAATCCTCTTGCTTCTTTTGCTTAGGCTTTGAAATCAATGGGTGACCATGAATTTGTTGATCAGCCAGCTTCATGGGACATTTATCCACCATATGTCCCACCATTTTGCAATGTGAGCATTTTGAAGGCTTCCAAGCATATTCAACCTCAACTTGGGCCCGGGAGCCATCTCTAAGCTTTGGGAAGATAACATCCAGGAGACTTTCCCTCCAAATTAACCTCAATACAAACTCCTGCAAATTCAAGATTTCTTTTTGATTCAGTCAAAGCATCCATTTGAATAGGCTTCCCAATGAAAGAAGCAACATAATTTAACCCTCTTTTTGACCAAAGACTCATTGGAACATTCCATAGCTTAACCCACAATGGGACTTTGTTACAATTCAGATTTATGTACTCAAGATTTGGCTTGCATTTCCTTAGAAGCAAAGGTCTATGATTAACATGCCAAAGTTGTTGCAAGACTTTTTGACAATGTTCTTCTTTATCAAATTTGAAAACATATAGCCCTTTCCCTTTATGGAAGATATCCACATTGCCAAACCTTCTCCAAGCAAAGTCAACCATGTTTTTTATAAGAAAGTAAGGTGGTGGGCGCCTATAAATTGGCCAACCAAACAATGAGTCCATAGTTTTTCCCCGTCATCATATAAATCATCAGGAGGGTCAACCAATTCAGCCTTTACTTTGTCTTGATCATCAAATTGCTCCTTAAAAGTCTTGCCTAATTCTAAAGCCTCAAAAGCTTCATGAAGTTCTTTGCTAGAGGTTGAAGAAACCTCTTCGTTCTCAAAAGGAGAACTAGAAGATGTTGAGTCAACCTCCTCCAATACACTATGAGCTTGTTTTGGAGAAGAGTAATCTTCTTTAGCAGGCTTTCTAGTCGATAATCTCATTGGTAACCTAAGTAGTTTCTCTCTCTAGAAACTAATGCTCCTACCACTCTCTACATTGATCATAATCCACCATCTTTGACCACTATTTCTTCCTCCTTTTTCTACCTTCTTTTTCTTCGTTCATGGGAAAAAAGAAAAGATCAAGTGCATTAAAGGCTAGGAAGAGTGCAAGACTTGCATCAAAATACAACCATGGCAACTATACATGGAACTCAAAAAGGCTTGTGACACCATAAATGATTCCATATCTTGCTCGGGTGCATTTACTTCTTCTCCCTAAAGTGTTCAAAAGCTTGAGAAGAATTTAGATGAAGCAAAAAGGGAACTCGTTCAAAGCTTGATAAGGAAAAGTTCTCCTTTTCCTAGTTGCCATAGTTCCTTCCGCTCGGATCTTCATCTTTCTCGGGTAACTCTATGGCATTTGACCTGAACGTAGAGATCTTTGAGTTTCTCCCTCCTCTCTTAGTATTCAAGGTCATTGCAATGGTGATCCAAATATGGAGCATTTTTCTAGCTCGGCTATGGCTAACCAATATGGCTAGTGCAAAAAACTCAAAGAATGCAGCATCTACTCCTATTCTTAATGGTGCTTGTCGGAATCCTCATGAGATGGAGAATAATATGGCAGCAATATATCATGAAGTTCCATCTTCGATTGAGGGTGAAAAAGCTCCAAATTCTGGCCATGGTGGTTCATTGTTCAATGCCGATGGACCAATGGATAATGTGCTAGCGACCAGCATGCATTTGACTGAGCAAGTACAATGTGCAGGCCCTTTTTCTAACCAGCAGCGTACTTTTGCTGCCAAATCAACCAAAGGATGACAACTCATACTATTGGGAATAGTCTTGGCAGCCCAATTTCAAATTTGCAAGCACGTGCACAAGTTTTTTCCCCCCAAAATCAATTAGATGCAATTGGAATGGGGCCAACATCATTGGACGTTCATTTCCGTCCCCTCCAAACTAGGTCAGCAAGCTCTCTTACCAAATCAGCAAGGCAAAATGACATGGCTGCCACATCAATTAATGATGCCACATCATCTCTCCATCCAATTCAGCCTTGCTCTTTACAGAATGCTAACCAAAATGGCACGTCTCTCCTCAATTCGGCTGGAAGGTTTCCACTTGCTGAATTGTTGCCCAAACCTCTTAGCTCCTCAAACAAAATTATTTCACACCTACATGGGTCCTTGGGAGCAAGGGAACAAACTCAAACTCAATCTCATGATGCTTTGAATTCAACAATTCAGCCACAAGAATTTCAGAATGCTTGGAACATGGACAAAGATTGGAAGCTCTCTTACTTAGGTAATCTTGAAAATTCTCGTAAGCTTGAATTTCATGCTCCCTTTAAAGATGATGGTTTCATTGGTGCTACTCCCCCTAATGATGTTTTTGAGGAAGGAGATGAATATTGGAAAAATTGTTTAATTGGCCAATTTGTTAGTAATCCTCCCTTTTTCCTCATACGCAAAATGGTTGATACACATTAGAAATCTTTTGGGAAAGTTGACATCAAATTAGCGGAGAATGGGCTTTTTGTTTTTAAATTTGATAGCATTGAAGATTGTGAACGTGTCATGGAGCAGCTTTGGCATGTTAATCATAGACCCTTATTGCTTAGGAAATGGGATGCAAGTGCTCAACTCCAAAATTTTAGTTGAAAAAAAGTTCCTCTTTGGGTTAAGCTTCGGAATGTCCCTTGTTCCCTTATTACTAGAAGAGGTTTAAGCTACATTGGGAGTACTCTTGGGGTTCTATTACAAATGGATAAATTAACGGAAGCACGTACATTTGTGGGTTTTGCATGAATTTGCATTGAAATGGATCTTTCCATAAACTTCCTAGATCACACTTTTGTGAAACTTAGAAATGGTGATTGGGCAAAAATTGATGTGGAATATACATGGAAACCCCCCGTATGCTCAAATTGCAAGATAGTTGGTCATTCTCTTTCTTCTTATCCTAATTCACCTATTGCAAATGCTCAAAGTCAAGTGCCAAGAGTAGAAAAGAATGAAAAGAATGAAAATATTTGGAAGAATACAAAACCAAAGAAGGCTTGGAGAAAAGTAAATGTTGATCCTACACCATTTACAAATGTGGTTCTTGAACCTAAATCTAGCAAAGGATTTGCAGCTTCAACTCCAATGAGCCCTATGGATAGAAATCGATTTTCAATCCTTGACGAGGACGGAAGTAAACCTAATGCAAAAAGCTTTCTAGCTGATAATCTTGCACTAGCACGAAGGGGAGAGTGAGCTCCTTTCTTCTTTTTAGCCATGAAAATCGAAAAAGATATGGCTTAGGGACGGGTGTGGAAGAGTGTTTAGGCTAAAAGTTTGGGGTTTTGATGAATGAAGATTGTTTGGTGGTGGCATGTGGTGGTAGGGTGGCGGCCAGTTGCAAGAAGGTTAGAGAGAAGGAAGAGAATTTTCATGCTAGAGAGAGAAGTTGTAGACGGTATTGGAGAAGATTCTTGGTGGAGGTGATTTGGCCATTGCCAATTACCATCGTTGTAAATATAGGCCATTTTAGCATTGTATGGGGGTAAAGGAATGATTGAGCTCCAATGATGCACAAGAATACCCTCGGGATGCCACTTGTCATGCCAAAAAGAGGTGTGTACTCCACTTCCAACAATGTGATGGATATGTTGTCTAGCAAGGTCCCGAATGGAAAAAAGATTTTTCAAAACCCAACTGGCATCTTTTGGACAAGGGAGTGTCCAAATAGTGTCATCTTTGATGTAGCTTTCTTGAATCCATTTACTCCAAAGTGAGTCCCATATTGAGTACATTCTCCAAAAGCTTTTCAATAGGAATGTTGTGTTGATTTCATTAAGCTTCCTAACTCCAACTCCTCCCTTAGGCCCTATATCCTCCAAAGGAAAGCTTTAAATTTAGCTTCAATGGCTGCCATAATTCCTTTGGGGAGGAGAATTTTTTTTTTTGCGGATTAAGTTTTTGATTAATGGAAAATATGGAACAAACCATTGAAACCCCTCAAGCCTTGGATACAGCAATTTAAATCAAATCAAGGCTTGAGGGGCAAGAAAAAACAAAGAAAGGAAGTCCCCAAAGCATACAAAAGTAATCAATCAAACAAACAAGACCATAAAAGAAAGTACAATGAGAACAAACCATGTGCAATCAAATATAGCTGGAGCTAGTTCCCATCCCCTTTCCTTGCTCAACATTCCATTGTTCTTCATTCAAATGAACTTCATTAGGATTCTCGGGTATTTGGACATCCAAATCAGCAACATCAAGATCATCTCCTTTAGTCACTTTGTTTCCAATCTCATTCTTGTTTAAATTGTCCTCATCAACTCGAGCCTCATGTGAAGCATCTTCATTACCATTTTCATATGCATTTAGGGCAGCAAAACTATTTCCCTTCATGGTGCTCGAAAAAGCATTTGTCTCATTTGCAACTTTAGGCTTGAAGACGACACTTGGCATTCGGAGGGTAATCTTGGTTTATCTTGGCAAAACATTTTCTCCACCCTCCACTTTTTGCAAAGGTTAGTGATATCTACACTCAAAATAGATGGAATTGGCCTCCTTACCTCTCCCAATTCAATTTTCCTAGCTTCCATCGTGATGAAGGAAAATCTGATTCTTTTTGTTGGATTTTATCCCCAAATAGAGTTTCTCTTTTAAGCATACATGGGAGTTTTTTTGCGGGGCAAGTAAGATGGGATATATTCCAATAATCAAAAAATTACATGAACAAAGGATGTGGAGAGGTACAAGAACCTATACAACAACATCATCTAATCTCCACAATTTACATAAAGTTTTGTTCAAAGAAGAAGACTGGAATTTTCTACCATTTGTAAGTTTAACTCCAACATCATTAAAGATAGTATCAAATATAAATTCCTCGGTTCTAGCTTGGTTTTTGAAGATACGTTGATTCCTTTCAATCCAAATGTAGTAAATGGCTGCCCCAAGGAGATGCTTGAAAATTGTGGCCTTCAAATGCTTTTCAAGAGCAAAAGGTGTGGAGTACTCGATAATATCATGCCAACAAATCAGATTTTCTGAACGAGTGAGTTGCAAGCCCTTTCTCCAAATCCTCCTGGTGAAACAACATTCAAAGAAAAGATGCTCCCTAGTTTCACAACCCATGTAACAAAAAATACATGTTGGGTTAATATGGAGTCCCCAATGCAAGATTCTGAATTTTGTGCTAAGGCGATCACGGAAAGCAAGCCAAACAATGAAGCTATGTTTAGGATTATGCCTCTTGTGCTAGATGTAATGATAACCTTCAAAATGAGTGCCCTTCCTTCTAATACAATCCCAAGTGTGGAAGAAAGAGAAGCTTCCACTAGGAGAAAGGTTCCATAAAATTTTATCCGTGGCTCGTTCAATAGGTTCAAAATCTGGAACATCAACTTGGGAGAGGTGAATTGGCCAATTCCAAACACCATTTGTGAAAAAATCACTAACCTTTGAATGAAGTAGGGGATATGGAATTGTGTTAGTCCAATGCTCAAGAAGAAGGCCGTCCTTGTGCCAATTGTCAATCCAAAAGAAGGTGCTTGCTCCATTGCCAATCTTGTGTTGGATATATCTTTTTGCCAAAACACGGCAGCCAAGAAGAGTTTTGAAAACCCAACTAACATCCTTGGGAATATGTAACATCCAAATTGAAGAGTCTTTGATATAGTTGGCATGAACCCATTGACTCCAAAGTGAATCTTTAATAGCATAACTCCTCCAAAAAATTTTCAGCATGTATGTAAGATTAACCTCTTCAATGCTCCGAATACCAAGTCCACCCTCTTGAAAAGGGAGACAAACTTCCTTCCACGCCACCTTTGGACCAGTTCCTCTCCACAAAAAAGCTTTAAATTTTGACTCAATGGCTGCCACAACACCTTTTGGTAAGAGAAAAGCATTTGCCCAATAAGCACAAATTTGGAGGAGGACGGATTTGATGAGCACTAGTCTTCCCCCAAAACAAATCCAATTATTACTCCATTAATCAAGCTTAGAGTTGATTTTTTACAATAGTGGACAGCAATCATTCTTCCTAAGCTTTCTTGAAACAAGTGGAATGCCCAAGTAACGGAATGAAAGCTCACCCACTTGAAACCCAATTCAATTAATAATTTCTCTTTTCTCTTCATTAGAGGCCCCTCCAAGGAAGAACACACTCTTTGCATTATTTACAACCAGCCCTGAATAAGTTGAGAAAGTCTTCAATGTGCTCATGATACAATCAATTGAATACATATCCCCTCTACAAAAGATAAAAAGATCATCCGCAAAACAAAGATGATTAAGCTTGATGCTCCCACACTTTGGGTGGAAGTGAAACCTCGGATTAGAAGCCAAGTTGTTTAGCATGCATGTAAGCACCTCCATACAAAGAACAAAAATGTAAGGGGAGATGGGATCTCCTTGCCGAATGCCATTTGCACCAAAGAAATATCCTTCCAATCCTCCATTTAGGGCAATGCAAAAACTAGGAGTTTTAATGCACTCCATAATCCAGCCCACAAACTTTTTAGGGAAGCCAAAAGCAAAAAGGGTGCATTCAATGAATCTCCAATTTAAGGAATCAAAAGCTTTCATGATGTCGACTTTAAAAGCACATCTTGAAGTGATATGTCTCCTTTGATAACCTCTCAAAATGTCATGTGCCATAAGAATATTTTCATGGATGAGTCTACCCTTCATGAAGGCTGATTGATTCCATGAGATAATGTGTGATAAGCAAGCTTTTAACCTATTTGCAATGATCTTAGAAATGCATTTGTAGATAGTATTACAGCAAGAAATAGGCCTATAATCCTTGACCATGGAAGGATTTGAGGTTTTGGGCACAAGAGCAATGATAGTGGCATTTACCTCTTTAAGTAGCTTGCTAGAGTCAAAGAAAGATTTGATTGCATTTAGGACATCATTACCCACAATCTCCCAAGCAGCCTAGTAGAAATGAGATGTATATCCATCCGGACCCGGGCTTTTGTTTGGGTTGAGTGAAAAAAGTGCCTCCTTGATTTCTTCATTTGTGATAGGTGCAATGGTGGTGGCAGCAACATCTTGATCAATTTGCTTGTCAAAGATATTTCTCAAAAGATCCACATTGATGGTTGTGGAAGAATCAGCACCAAGAAGCTTTTGAAATAGCCAATGAATTCATCCTTAACTTCAGCTTCTTCAATAAGAATATGACCCTCCTCATTCTTGATGGCATGGATAGTATTTTTGAGCCTCCTACCTTTAACAACATTATGGAAAAACTTTGTGTTTGCGTCTCCATCCTTGATCCAATTAAGTCTCGATTTTTGAAAGAGGATGGATTTATGTTTTGCTTCAAGTTCCTCCAATGTGCTCAAAATGCGTTTTTCCTTATCAATGAGAGAAAAATCTCGCTCACCATTAAGGAGAAAAGTTGCACACTATCCAGCTCTTCCTTAAGCTTTTTGATGGCAAAAGGTATGGCAGCAAAGTGCTCCTTATCAAAGGATTTGAGAGCTATTTTTAAAGCTTTTTGCTTTTGATAAAGGATGTACATTGGTGTACCAAAGACCCGTGTACACCAATTTTCTTCAACAAGTTTGAGGAAATCCAAATGAGAGGTCCAAACATTATAAAATTTGAAAGGCTTTGGTGAGGATTTCCAAGACTTACATGTTTCCATGATAAGGGAGCAATGATCAGAGAGTAAGGGGATAGCAATCAAAAGAAAAGAGTGTTGGTAATTGTGTAGCCAAGTTCCATTGATAAGAGCTCTATCCAGCTTGCTAGCCAAGTAGTTTTGATTATGGCTTTTATTTGACCAAGTAAAACGTGGACCATGAGCATTTGCTTCTTGTAACTTTGCATTAGCAACAAAGTTCTTGAACGCACCAGCACTCTTTGGGATAGATAAAGTGTTTGATTTTTCTCCACAATGTAAGACCTCATTGAAATCCCCCATGAGACATAGGTCATGTTCATCACACCAAGTACACCAATACTCAAGCTTCCTCCAAAGTTCATATCTTTTTGAAGCTTCATTGTGACCATAGATGAAGGCAACAAGGAAGGATTTATGAACATGATCATCAAAATTAAAGAGCAAAGCTTGGTCACATGAGTCAATCCAAGTTGCTTTAATCCCTTTCTTCCAAAAAAGCCAAATCCGCCCCTTGATAATATCATCCATGTAGTTTGAAAAACCAAAATTTTCAAAATGAGCACTAATGAGATTGATATTTTCAGCACTAACCACCTTGTTCTCCAAAAGGCAAAGAATATCCAAGTGGTATTTATTGATCAGCAACTTTGCTTCCTTTTGCTTATTGGGGGAGTTAAATCCCCTAATATTCCATGAGCAAAAATTCATTGAGGGGGTATAGGAGGAGCACTAGGCTTAAAATCATGGTTGCTATTTGCATTTGACAAACCATCTTTTCCCAATTCATCAACACAATAATTCTGAACAAGGTGATTTTGATTCCCAATTTGGCTTCTCCCACATGGCCGAGGACTTCAAAAATATTTGGGTGCTTCATTTTCGAGCTTGAGCGGTCAAGAGGAACCCTAGCAAAGAATGATTAGAAGAAGATTCCTTAGCTTTTGGAGAGGGTCCATCTTCTTGAGAGATCTTAAGAGGAGCTTTTTTGCTCACGGGTTGCCATTCATAGTGAGTTTTTGATGGTTGTTTTGGAGGTTGCTTTTGAGATTGTGCTTTAGGTTTTAAGGGGCAATGATCCTCCACATGGCCAACAACTTTACATTGAGAACATTTTGTTGGCTTCCATGCATATTCCACCATGACTTTTGCCTTTGATCCGTTCATAAGCTTTGGGAAGACAACATCCGGAAGACTTTCCTCCAAGTCAACTTCAATGCAAACTCTTGCAAACTCCAAATTTCTTCTTGAATCAGTGAGAGCATCCATTTGGATTGGTTTTCCAATGAAGGAGGCAATATACCCGAGTCCTCTTTTTGAGTAGAGGCTCATTGGAACATCCCAAAGTTTAACCCATAAAGGCACTCTTTTGCAAGAAAGGTTAACAAATTCAAGGTTAGGTTCCCATTTCCTTAACAAAAGAGGCCTATGATTAACATGCCAAAGTTGTAGAAGAATTTTTTGGCAAAACTCTTCTCTTTCAAATCTGAAAATGTAGAGACCCTTTCCTTTTGTATAAATATCAACCTTGCCAAATTTCTTCCAAACAAGTTCCACCATGTTTTTGATGAGAAAGAAGGGTGGGGGGGCACCTAAGAATTGTCCAACAAGGCAATGATTCCAGAATTTATTCCCCTCTTCATAAATATCCTCCGGGGGGTCGGCCACTTCTCTATTTCCATTAACCAAATTGAAAACATGCTCTTCATCAAATTTAAGATTAGTATTGAGATGTTCAGCAAACACACCACCCCAATCAGAAGAAGGATTATTTGCACTAGGCTCAAATCTTGGTCTAAGTGGTTTTTTCCAAGCATTATAGTGGCTGGATGTATGAACTTGATTATGCCTAGCAATAAAAGACAGGTTTTTTCCTTCATCATAGATCTTCCTTTCTTCATCATTTGAATTTGGAAAGTTGAAATTACCTTATGCATGGTCAGCGCCTCTTGAAGGTGGTTTTGCTCTTTGCTCTTCCAAATATGTGGAGCTTTGTTTTTCAGCGTTTGAAAGCTTTGTAGTCATGGCTTGTGTGGCGCCCACTTTAGCAAAAATAAGTTGCTGATTTGGCATATTTTGACCAGTATTTTGACTTTTAAGTGGAGGGAAATCAGCTTGCAAATCACGTGGGGCAGCATTTGGGATGGTGGGATCTGATTGCAATGTGTCACATCCATGTTGTGCTGTCAAAAGAGCTTTGTTTGACCTGAAAAGTCACTAACAAGATTAGGGGGGAGGTGTTTTAACCCGTGGATAATAGCATCATTCAGTGTTTGTCCATCGGGTAAAACCCTATTTTCAACTTTTCTCCCATCTTCGGCTGAAGCATTTTCAAGCAAAAGAGCTGAAGTTTCTTGCTGCCCATGGAAGTTACTTTGCTGACCATATGCAATCGGGCTACTAGGGCTAGAACAAGAGGAGCTTTGACATGGTGAGTGAAAGAGAAGTTTTGAGGGCGCCATTTCAGATTGCTTTGTGCATGGACCAACATCCATATTATCCTTTGGAGATGGAGGAGATCGTGCTTTTGAATGATTTGCAAGACTTTTTACTAAGTCAGCCTTTGCTTTGTTTTGTTTATCAACATGCTCTTTAAAAGATGAACCAGCTTCAAGGGCTTCATAGACTTCTTTGAAAACCAAACTTGAGGTTGATTGAGCATCTCCACTAGCAAGAGGTGAAGAGGCCGAGTCAACCTCATTTTGAGAAGAAGATGAACTAGCTTGTGCTTTAGAGATGGACTCCTTAGCTTGCTTTTTTGCATGTAGCCTAGCACTAGAATGTGTAGGTGAAGAGACTTTCTTCTTCTTACCCATGATTTGAAAAGATGGAGGAGAGAAAGGAAGAGTGTTTAGGTTTAAAGATGGAGAATATTGAAGGTGGAAACAATGGAGGATGGGCTGTTTTGGTGGTGGCAGCAAGAGAAGGTGTTGGACGAAAACTTAGAGAGAAGGAAGAGAGAAATCATGGTAGAGAGAGAAAAATGATATTTTTATTAGCATACATTGGAGTTTATTAGAGTCAAGGGAGTTATGGTTAAATGCCACAATGTTGTTTGGTTCAAAGGACATTCTCCTAGGCATGCTTTTATTTGCTGGCTTGCCTTCTTGGATAGACTTAACACAAAATATAGAATTTTTCACTGGGGAATCAATATTAATCCTACTTACTCTTTTTGCAACTTGAGTTGTGAGACTAGAGACCACCTTTTCTTTGAGTGTAGTTTCACAAGAAGAATTTGGAAGATTGGCTTACAGCTCATGCTTGTCAAAGCACCGTTGTTTGAATGGGAAAAGATTGTGGATTTGTTCACTCCATTCTCGCTTGAGAATAATTTGAAGGCAATGATTATGAAACACTATTTGGGAGCTACCATCTACCATATATGGAAGGAAAGGAATTGTAGAGTGTTTTGCATGGGTGCAAAAAATGAAGACCAAATCTTCTCCAACATTTACAATGAAGTTCGAGTTAAAGTGCATTTTTGGCAAAAGTTCACTTCCAATAGTTTAAACAAAGAAATTTTGTAAATCATGGAAACTTGAAGAAATTCTAGTTTAGGACCTTTGTAAATTCTATTTGTAAATTCGCTCCTTAATGAAATACTTACTTACTTCTAAAAAAAAAACATTATGGAGCTTCACCCAAAGTGGAACTTTTCCCAACTAAAGTGCATAAGTTGAGCATTTGAATCCCTCGTCTAAGCAAGAGGGGACGGTGATTTACATGCCACATTTGCTCAAGAACTTGCTCACAAAAGTTTTCATTTCCAAATTTAAACACAAAAGCCCATTTTCAGCAGATTTGATTTCAACCCTACCAAACATTCTCCAATGGACATCGACCATTCTCCGAATAAGGAAGGATAGTGGGGGTTTTTCAAGGAATTGGCCTATAAGGCAATATTTGTAGTAATCATCCCCTTCAAGGTAAACCTCTTAGGGTGGGATGGCTCCAATGAAATCATTCTCAATGAAAGGTTCAACAAATTCAAGCTTAGTAGAGTGAGAAAGATTACCAACAAAAGTGTCTTGCCAATCCTCATTTGATTTCCAAGCTTGCTGTTGAGAAGCATTTTGATTTTGCTGCACTTGGTTTTCAATATTCCAATTTGCCTCATTGCCATGAGAAGAGCCTCCAAAGCATTTTTGCTTCCAATTGTTGTCTAAATTCCATGCCATATTAGTAGGAGCTTGTGTGGGATTTACATTCGGAGATGTGTCAAGCATTGACCTTTTGGAGGAATGTTCTCGTCGAATTAAAATGAGAGGGCTGACGTGGCTCTAGAGTCCGACTTGGCTGCCGTTTCATGAGGGAATGGTGAGTTGGAAGGTTGACTCAAATTTGAAGGGCCTGACCGAGCAAGCAAGGGAGGAAATTGAGATTCATAATCACTTCCATCTTTGGGGACGAATTGCATTAGCCCAAAATGCACAAATTTGAATGAGTGTGGACTTGATAAGGAGGAGTCTACCAGCAAATGAGAGTGATTTGTTGACCTATCCTCTAGTTTGCCATTGATTTTTTCCAAAAGTGGCATGGAATCAGATTTCCTAAGCTTTCTTATAACAAGAGGAATGCCCAAATAACGGATAGGATATGTACCTTCTTTGAACCCCAGCTTGTGTATGATTTCAACTTTTTCCTCATGTGAGAGACCACCAAGGAAGATGTCACTTTTTGCCTTATTTATGGACAGCCCCGATAGAAAGGTGAATGTGTCAAGGGTTTCAAGGATGCAATCAATAGACTCCATATTGCCCCTGCGAAAAATGAAGAGGTCATCCGCAAAAAGATAGTTGATTTTCAAATTTGCCCATTTTGGATGATATTTAAAAGCCGAGGAGTTTGCAAGCTAATTTAACATGCAAGAGAATGGTTGATGATCATGAAGAGCCAAATTGTGTTTTTGCGGGATAAGTGAGTAAATTCCATTAAAGCGTGTTGTATGTACAAGTACAAAGTAGAGAAGATACAAAAGAACCTATACAAAAATATTTTCTAATCTCCACACCTTGCATAAAGATTTGTTCAAAGGAGAAGGAGGAAATTTGTTACAATTTGAGAGTTTAACTCTAACATCATTAAAAATAGCATGGAAGATAAACTCCTCGGTTTTGGCTTGGTCCTTGAAGATGCGATGATTCCGTTCAATCCAAATGTGGTACACAACTACACAAAAGAAATGTTTGACAATGGATGCTTTCAAGTGCTTTTCAAGGGAAAAAGGAGTGATGTAAATGATAATGTCTTCCCAAGAGATCAAGCTTTCTGGAATTTAGGTGAGAAGAAGACCCTTTCTCCAAATCCGTCTAGTGAAACTGCACTCAAAAAAGAGATGATCCCTCATTTCACAATCCATTTGACAAAAAATGCAACATAGGTTGATATTGAGCCCCCAATGAAGAATTCTGAACCTTGTGCTCAATCGGTCAAGAAATGCAAGCCAAACAATAAAGCTATGTCTTGGATTATGCCCTTTGTGCCAAATGAGGTTGTAACCCTTGAAATGGCTGGCCTTTTTTGCAGGGCAAGAAAAGTATGAATGTATTCCATAATGTCAAAGGAAATATGTACAAGTACAAAAATGTGGTAAAAGTGGAGAGTGGGCCTATACAAGAATGTCATCTAGTCTCCACAAATTACATAAGATTTGTTCAAAGGAGAGGAAATGAATTTCCTTCCACTAGAGATTTTAACTCTTACATCATTGAAAATAGAATTGAAAATGTTTTCTTTGGTTTTTGCTTCATTGTGATAAATATGCTGATTTCTTTCCAACCAAATGTGGTAAATGGAAGCTCCAAAGAGATGCTTGATAATAGTGGCCTTCAAGTGCTTCTCAAGTGCAAAAGGAGTGATATAATCAATAATATCCTTCAGCAAATCATTTTCTCCAAAATTGATGTAAGGCGAAGATCTTTTTGCCAAATTCTTCTAGTGAAGCTACATTCGAAGAAGAGATGATCTCTTGTTTTGCAACCAAAATAACAAAAAATGCATGATGGATTGATGTTCAGACCCCAGTGTAAGATTCTAAATTTTGTGTTGACTCGATCAACAAAAGCAAGCCATGCGATGAAGCTATGTCTCGGATTGTGCTTCTTGTGCCATATAATGTTAAAACCAGCAAAAAAATTTCCTTTCCTCCTAATATGTTCCCAAGTTTGTTTGAAAATGGAACTTTTTTAGGTATCATTCCAAAATGATCGTGACTTTCTCTCTCTACCATGAATTCTCTCTTCCTTCTCTCTAACCCTACCTAAGCCGCCACCTTCCACCACCTTCCACCACTACCAAATTAGCACCTCTTCCATTGTTCCACCAACACAAACTTCCATTTTTTGAAGCCCCAACGTTTGACACCTAAACACTCTTCCAAACCCGTCCCTCTACTCCTCCTTTCTTGCATTCATGGGAAAGAAGAAGAAGGCCTCTTCTCCAACTAGATCTAGTGCAAGGCTAAATGCAAGAAAGCAAAACATGGATTCTATTTCTAATGCTCAAGCTGGTTCATCTACATCTCAAAATGAGGTTGATTCGGCCTCTTCACCTCTTGCTAGTGGAGATGCTCACTCAACCTCAAGTTTGGTTCTCAAAGAAGTCTATAAAGCTCTTGAAGTTGGAACTTCCTTTAAAGAGCATGTTGATAAGCAAAACAAAGCCAAAGCTGACTTAGTCCGAAGCTTAACTAGTCAATCCAGAGCTCGATCTCCTCCATCTGCAAAAGCAAAAATGGATGTTGGACCTTGTACTAAGCAATCAGAAATGGCACTTTCAAAGCTTCTTTTTCATTCACCTTTTTTTTTGCGAAGCAAGTAAGAATGTGCATTACTAAAAATGTACAAAAGTCAATGAACATGATCAAGAAGATCAAACAAAACCCGTATTCTTAGCAACTTTTGGAGCAGCACATTCAACAATCCACCATACTTTGCTAAGGTTTGTGACATTTACTTGTATGATAATTGGAATTGGCCTTTTCATCTCTTGCATTTTGGTCCACCTTGTACCAATCTTGTGGAGGAAAATCTTGATGTAATTAATTGGGATCTTTCTCCAAATGGTGATTTCACCTTCTCACACACTTGGGAGGAAATCAGAATGAAGAAGAATAAAGTTGATTGGCATAACATGGTTTGGTTCAAAGGGCATACACCAAGACATGCTTTTATTACTTGGCTTGCTATTCATGATCGTCTTACCACTAAATTCAGATTGCTTTCTTGGGAAAGGAGTTGAATCCCACTTGCATTTTTGCAACTTTGGGTGTGAAACTAGAGATCATCTCTTCTTCAATTGTAGTTTTACTAGAAGAATCTGGAGCAAAGGACTTCAACTTACTATGATCCAAGAAAGCAAACAAGAAAGATGATTTTCATTATAAATGGTAAGAAAAATGCTTTCTTCCGTATGTGCTTGCTGATTATGGATGCGGTTGTTGCGTTCCAGCCAAATGTGATAGATAGAAGCTGCAAACAAGTGTTTAAGGATGGTTGCCTTCAAGTTTTTAACAAGAACAAGAGGGGTAATGTACTCCAAAATGTCATCCCAAACAATTAAGCTTTCAGGTGCCATGGTCATTTTAAGTCTGTGCCTCCAAATTCTTCTTGTGAAACTACATTCAAAGTAGAGGTGATCACATGTTTCACTTCCCATGTGACAAAATGTACAAAGAGGGTTGAGAGGAATTCCCAAGAAAGCAATCTGAATTTTGTGCATGGAACACTTTGCACTCGGCCACTCTTGCGCAACCATCACCACCACATTACTCCACCTCTTCTCTTCTATTTTATTTTTTTACCTTCTTTTTAAGCACTTCAATCAGTTTTAATTTCTTCTTTCTTTCATTTGTTTATGGCTAACAACAAGAAGAAAAGGCCTTCTCCCCAAGATCTAGTGCAAGGTTAAATGCTCAAAAGAACCCGAAGACTACTCCTTCAAAGCTGAATTCAAAAAAGAAGATTTTGGAGCATGGGGAGGTTGAACCAGCGGCTTCACCCACTTTGAGTGAAGGAGCTTCTTCAAACTCTTTGGAGTTCAAGGAAGTGTTTGATGCCATCAATTCCGGGAAGACTTTTGGCGACTATGAAGAAGAGCAAAACAAATCAAAAGCTTCCCTTGTTCAAAGCCTCATTCTTGAAGCAAATACAAACACATCCATGGAAGAAGCTAAAGACTTGAAGCTATCTTCGGCCATGATTGAAAGAGAAGAAAGGGAAGAAAACACAAGGGGGTTATTGTTTAATGAGCAAAGTTGTCCCACGGGTAATGAAGTTTTTACCCAAGAGGTTTTGCATTCCTCTTTACCTCTTGGAAATTGCATAATGGACAAAAATGACTCTTGTACTTTTGCTGATAAGTTGCCACAACATGCCACACAAGAGCCGACAACACATCAACCATTTTCCAAGAATGCACAAGAAACAAATTTTCAAATGCATGCTGATTTCCCTCCTTTACCAGCCACTCATAAGTTTGATAAAGAAAGTCAAAGGCCAAATAAGACAAAGGATGACATGGCCTCCACATCACAACCAATTTACACCTCAGCAAACTCCACTAAAGAAGCTCCACTGCCCCAAGAAACTTGAAGGCAGCAAACAAAATGCTTGGAGCAAAAGGCCTCTCTTAAGGTATGAACCTTCTTCTAAAACTCCCACCATGGATTGGAAGCAAGATTTTGGTGAATTTCTAGAAACAAATCTTTATTTGAAAGATGAATTTCAAGTTTTAACTAATGAAGGAATTAGAGAGGTTGTTGATCCACCACAAGATTTGTATGATGAAGGAGAAAATTTCTGGTCTCATTGCCTTATAGGACAATTTCTTGGTGCTCCACCTCCTCTTTATCTCATAAAAAACATGATCTATAATGCTTGGTGGAAATTTGGAAGAGTTGATTTAGACCCAAAAGGAAAGGGCCTATTCATGTTTAAATTTGAGAAAGAGGAATATTGTCAAAAAGTTCTTCAACAACTTTGGCATGTTAGCAATAGACCATTGCTTTTGAGAAAATGGCAGCCACAACTTGAATTCATTAACTTCTCTTGGAACAAAGTTCCAATTTGGGTTAAAATGAAAGATGTCCCTCTTAGCTTGTGGTCAAAAAGAGGTTTCAGCTACCTTGCTTCATTTATTGGAAAGCCAATACAAATAGATGCACTTACGGAATCAAGGAGGAATCTAGAATTTGTAAGAGTTTGCATTGAAGTTAGCCTTGAAGAGAAATTACCAAATGAAATCTACCCAAAGCTTAGAGATGGATCAAGAACTCGGGTTAGTGTTGAATATGCTTGGAAGCCAATATTTGTGCCCATTGTAAAATGGTAGGGCACTTAGTGGATCATTGCCCTTTAAGGCCGAAGGTTAGTGCTCCAAAGATTCAAGAAGCAAATAAGGCCAACTCATCAAAGAACAATGACACTTGGAAAGTTGTTGGAAAGAAAAAGAGCTCTCAAGAAAGGGATGATCCAAATTTTGAAAAGCAAAATGAGATGGATATGTCTACAGTAACAAATACCAAAGGTGAAAAGGCATTGAGCTCTCCAAAAGCAATAAACAAAATGGAGACTAAAGATGGAAACTCCTACAAAACTCTTGAAGTTATTGAAGATTGGGAAGAGGGAGAACTTGATCCACAATGGGTTGATGGAGGGCATGAGAAGAATCAACATTTGCATGGTAATAATGCTTTGGGTCGAGGGTCCGCATCTTTACTAATGAAATGATTTGCTTTTGGAACATTAGGGGATTAAATTCCCCAAATAAACAAAAGGAAGTGAAAGCTTTGATCAACAAACACAATGTTGATTGTTTTTGTCTTTTGGAAACTAAAGTGAATAAGGAAAAGTCCATCACCAATGATTTCAGCACATTGGGTTTTGATAATCACATGGATGAGAAGATGGAAGGAAGATTATGGCTTTTTTTGGCAAAAACACATCAAAATCAGCATTATTGATAGCATGGACCAAGGTATACTTTGTCATATTTCTATACCGCAATGTCAACCTTTTTTCATTGGGTTTGTCTATGGAAAGAACTCCCCAACTTGTAGGAAACTTCTTTGGAGAAAAATCAGATTGTGGACTGAATGGTGTTTGAATGGGCCAATTTGCATTATGGGTGATTTCAATGAAATTCTTCATTGTGGAGAAAAATCTACTTCTTGGAATATTCCCACTAGTGCAAGAGATTTTAAACATTGTGTTTGCCAAGCGGATTTACATGAAATCAAAACTTTTGGTCATGCTTTACTTGGTCCAATAGAAGCACTCAAGGAAACTTCATTGCAAGTAAAATTGATAGAGCTCTCATCAACTTAACTTGGGAGAAGCACATGGAGAATTCCTTCCTCTTGGTGGATAACCCAAGCATTTCTGACCATTGCCCTCTTATTTTAAGTGTGATGCCAATCAAGCACTCCTCACCAAAGCCATTCCAGTTCTATAATGCTTGGACCACACATGCTGAATTCCCTCACTTTATAAATAGACATTGGAGTGCACGGGTTTTGGCACCCCAATGTTTATGCTCTACCAAAGACAAAAGCTCCTTAAAAAAGCATTGAAGGATTTTGAAAAGGAGCACTTCTCTTGCATTAAACACCAAATTGGTCAACTTAAGGATGATCTCAATGAAGTGCAAGATGACATACTCAATGGGATTATCAATGAGGAAATTCTCAACAAGGAAAAGATATTCTTGGAAAAATAGAGGAACTTGATAGCATTCAAAGGCATATGCTTCACCAAAAGTCTAGGCTTCAATGGATCAAGTATGGGGACACCAACACAAATTTCTTTCACAATGTTGTCAAAGGGAGAAGAAGGAAAAATACTATCAATGCCATTAAAGATAATGATGGGAACATTATTACTGCTTATGATGGCGTCAAGGAAGAGTTTATCTCCTTTTTCATGAAGTTGATTGGCACTCCAAAAAGCACCCAAGCAAATGGAGACAACATCAAAAGCATTCTTGGCAAAACCATCAAAGAGGAACACTTGGCTGATTTGGTTGCTCCTATTACACGGGAAGAGATTATGAATACTCTTTTTTCTCTCAACCCCAACAAGAGCCCAGGGCTGGATGGATACACATCACTCTTTTACAAAAGTGCATGGAACGCTGTGGGAGAAGATGTAATCAAGGCTATCAGGTCCTTCTTTGAATCTGGGAAGATGCTTAAGGAGGTAAATGCCACTTATATTGCTCTTGTTCCTATAGTTCAAAATCCGACCATGGTAAAGGACTTTAGACTCATCTCTTGTTGCAACATGATTTCTATGTGCATTTCCAAAATCCTTGCAAATAGGATGAAAGTTTGCTTGCCTTCCATTATTTCTTGGAACCAATTAGCATTCATTGAAGGAAGACTTATTAATGAAAACATTCTTGTTGCACATGATATCTTTAGAGGATATTCTAGAACTCATATCTCTCCAAGATGTGCCCTTAAAGTTGATATCATGAAGGCATTTGACTCACTAAGTTGGGATTTTATTAAAATCACACTTTATGCATTTGGTTTTCCTGACATCTTTGTTAAGTGGATTATGGCTTGTATCACAACTACTAGCTTCACCATCTCAATCAATGGAAGTCTTGAAGGATACTTTAAAGGAGCAAGTGGCATAAGACAAGGTGACCCTATCTCTCCTTATATTTTTATCTTATGCATGGAAGTCCTCTCATCATTATTTAATGGCTTGGAACATCACCCAAAATTCAGCTACCACCCAAAATGTGTTAAACTCAAGCTGAATCATATTTGCTTTGGATGATCTCTTCATTTTTTGCAAAGGCAACTTGGAGTCAATTGCTTGCATCATGGAGACATTGGACAAGTTTTATGAATATTCGGGACTCAAAGTAAATTGCAGCAAAAGTGATGTGTTCCTTGGAGGCATTTCCCAAAATGAAAAGAAGCTTATCCTTGAGAAACTTGGATTCAAAGAGGGGCTACTCCCAATTAGATGCCTTGGAGTTCCGTTGGTGACTAGAAAGCTACGAAATGGTGATTGTGGGCCACTTTTGGAGAGAGTCAAAGGAAGAATTGAACAGTGGACTACACAAAGTCTCTTATATGCTGGACGACTTATGCTCATAAAGTCAACACTCACACAAATTTGTGCTTATTGGGCAAGCTCACTCCTTCTTCCGAAATGCATTATCAAGGAAATTGAGTCAAGGTTTTGTGCTTTTCTTTGGAGAGATATAGGTGCAAAGATTGCTTGGAGCAATATTTGTGTTCCTTTGAATGAAGAAGGATTGGGAATAAGGTCTTTGGAGGATATCAACAACACTTTCTTCACAAAAGTTTTTTGGAGAATGTATGCATTTCGGGACACACTTTGGAGCAAATGGGTGCATTCAAACTACATCAAGAATGAGTCAATCTAGACAATTTCATGCCCAATCGACTCAAGTTGGATCTTAAAAAAGCTTCTCAATTGCCGAGCCTCAATTAGGAGTCAATTACACACACTCTTGGAGATGGAAGAAACACACACTTTTGGCTTGATAAATGGCATAACAATGGTACTCTTCTTGAACATTGGAATGACACCTTCAACCACCCACCTCTTCATGCAAAGGTACGAGAAATCTTCTCAAATGGCTCTTGAATTGGCCCATTCAGCTTCTTCATATTCCCATTCCAAGTGCTGCCCTTGTTGAGAATAATTCAGATTCTTACTCTTGGAGTCTATCAAATGATAGGAAGTTCTCTTTTAAGCACACTTGGGAACACTTTTTTTGCGGATCAAGTAAGAATTTATTAAACACAAATTTGGTGTACAACCATCCAAAACCCCCAAGCCAAAGATACAACAATCTAAACATAACTAGACTTGGGGATTAAGCAAGACAAAAAAAGAAAAACAATGAAAGGAAAACCGAAGGAAGAGCAACTCAAGTGCCTTGACCAATAGGAGTGGAAGATCTCCTAGCATGGTCAATCTCTTGCCTACTCTCCCTAGCTTCTCCAATCGCATAATCTACAATTCCACCATCCTTATGACAAGCCAAGCCTTTTGGAACAACAACATTTTCCGTCTCAAGATAGTTCTTTCCAACAACAAAATCAAAATCTTTTTGGGTGGGATCAGCAACATAATTTGGTTCTTTAAAAGCAATGCATGTCTCATTATTTTCCTTTCCAACGTGATCTTCATTTGATATGCTACCATGATTTGCGTCGGCATTTCCTTCATCAACCCCAAGAGCTTCAAAATGGTTAGGAGAAAGTGCTTGTGCATTGATAAACTTGGTGTCATTTGCTGCCCCCGTTTATCCTTAATCACCTTCCACTCATTTTGATAGCAGGGTTTCCTAGCTTCATTTGCTTTCTTCCTCTCAAGTTGCTTTTGAATCCCCATTGAGTTTTTTGGGCACGAGTCAAGGTTGTGCCCAATCACTTTGCAACTATTGCATTTTAGAGGCTTCCATGCATATTCAATATCAATCTTTGCCCAAGTGCCATCTCTAAGCCGGACAAAGGTGAATTCGGTAAATCTTTTCAAGGTTAACTTCAATACAAACACGAGCAAACCCAATAAAAGTACGTGATTGAGTGAGAGAATCCATTTGGAGAGGAGTACCAATAGTGCTAGCAATATAACTAAGCCCCTTCTAGTCATCAAGCTACATGGGATATTTCTCAATTTCACCCAAAGAGGATTTTATCCCATTCAAAGTTAAAAATTTGAGCATCCAAGTTCCATTTTCAAGCAACAAGGGTCTGAAATTAACGTGCCATAATTGCTCAAGGGCTTTGTCACAAGCTTCCTCATTTTCAAATTGAAAGATAAATAGACCATTCAAGCAAGTCTTAATCTCAACATGACCAAACGTTTTCCAGTGGTAATCAACAAATTTCCGTATGAAGAAGAATGGAAGGGGTCTTTCAAGAAATTGACCAAGTAGGCAATGCTTCCAACAATTATCACCTTCCTCAAAAACTTCTTCAGGTGGAACAGCACCCCAAGTATTTTCATATGCAATAGGTTCAAAGTATTCAAGTTTAAGAGGGTTCTCAATCTTACCAAGGTAATTGATTCTCCAATTTATATTGTTGGCCCATGCATTAGGAGGAGCTTTAGAATCCTTGCTGCCTATCCCATTGAAAGTTCGCCCATGCTCGTCAAATTCAGCTTTGCTATTCACGTGCGGTTTGGTGGAATCACCAAAGCTACTGCCCAAAGCATTGAAAGTTGAAAATTGTGGCTGACCATGCATAGCTTGTGCATCCAATTTCCGCCCATAATTTGCTGGGGAAAGAGTGGGAAAATCTTGAGATTTGCAAGATTTTTTCCTGGAGTTGAAGTAAAAAACGCACCATTCTTTGCTTCTTGTTGCTGATTCATGTGTTTTGATGAGGTGGCATCCTTTGATGAGTTGGCCTCCATGTCAAAAGAAGGTTGGCAGCCACATGGGGAGGAAATCTTTTCAGCCGATTGTGAGTTTAAAGGGGGGAAATCATCTTTATTTCCCACCGAAAATGCATTTTGGATGAATGGTTGTGATTCCTCTTTGGGATAAGAGTGGTGAGTTGTCAAAAAATGATTTGCTTGGCCAGAAAAGTTGGTCTTTTGACCAGAAAAAGGAGATGACAAATCTGATTGCACTTGTACTTTACTAGCCGAAGGACCTTTGGACAAAGACTGGAGTGAGTCACTTTCTTCTCCAAAGAAACCCGATTTACTGGAGCTTGAAAAGGAGTCCATACCTTGCATTTTCGCTTGCTGAAAATCACATTGTGATACTTCCATGTTGCTCTTCACATTATTATGGCGAGAACAAGATCCATATAGCGTGGGAGAATCAAAGTCAACCCTAGCTGAAACTTTACCGAGCTCAACTTGTGCATTATCATAAGGAATGGACTTTGAGGAAGAAGCTCCTTTCTTGGTCAAGCTTTGCACGAGCTGCTTTTTTGCTTCATCGAGATTATGCTCAAATTTATGCAAGCTAGTGGAGGAGAACCAGCATCTGAGCTTGAAAGTTTGTTGTTAATGGAGTCACAAGCTTCCTTGAGTTCCATGAAAGACTCTAAAGTGCAATCTTCTTCTTCTTCATAATTGCAAAGTTCAGCTTTTGCAGCAAGTCTAGCACTCCTCCTAGATTTGGATGCACTAGATCGTTTCTTTTTACCCATGAAAGTGGAAAAGAAAGGCTGATGGTGGTGGAAAAATGGTGGTCACAAGAGGTTGTCAATGGTGGTGGAAGATGGTCAAGTTAGAGAGATGTGAGAGCATTTGTTTCTAGAGAGAGAACAATGGCATTTGTTGGGATTCCACACTTGGGAACACTTGCCTAGACGAAAAAGGAAAATTGAATGGCACAATATCATTTGGTTTAAAAATCACACACCAAAGCATGCGTTTATCACTTGGCTTGCAATGCATGATCGGCTCACAAAAAAATTTAGAATGATTGCTTTGGGTTTTGAAATAAATTCAAATTGCATCTTTTGCAATTTTGCTTGCAAAACAAGGTAACATCTCTTCTTCCATTGTAGCTTCACAAGAAGAATATGGCAAAGGGACTTGAGTTAACATGCATCAAGGATCCACCAATCTTGTGGGATGAGATTTTCACCTTCCTTACCCTGTATGTTCTTGAAGGCAATCTCAAAGCAACAATCATTAAGCATATCTTGGGAGCAACAATCTATTTCATTTGGTTGGAAAGAAACAATAGGCAATTCAGCAAAGGAGCAAAAGCAGAGGGGCAAATCTTTTCATCCATCTTCAACCATGTTCAAGTTAAATGTTCAATTGGGAAGCATTTCACTTCTTGTATCAATAAAATCATTTGTAAGAATTGGGGAATTGAGGCTATATTGGATTAGAACTTCCATTTCCTTTGTACTCATATTGACTCTCATGTACATCTTTTGTAATTAATACAGCACTTTTCACGCAAAAAAAAAAAAATTGTGCTACCTATCTTTCATTGCAAGCCAAAGAAGGGAGCTGTGCCTAGGATTGTGTCCTTTATGCCAAACAAGATTCTTCCAAGGATAAATGTCTCCTTTTCTTCTAAAATGTTCCCACGTGTTCTTTTTCATTCACCTTGCCAAAGCTCTTCTTGCTCAAGCCCTTGTAGTCCGAATGGGCATGGCCAGTAAGGAAATAATGCTTCTAGTCTTGCATATGATGCTTCCGCCAAAGGATTGGGAAATGAAAAAGAAAGGTTATTACCCGTTGGACAAAAGCTAGCTGATGCTATTAACCTCAGGTTAAAACACCTTCCACTTGAACTTGTAAGTAACTTTTCAGGTCAAACAAAGCATATTTTGACAACACAAAAGGGCCATGCCACCTTGCAATTAGATTCTATTAATTCAAATGCTGGCCCACGAAAAATTCAAGAAGATTTCCCTCCACTTGCAAGTCCTATAGGCGGTCAAACTAGGCCAAGTCAGCTTCTCACTTATGATGATGTGGACACCATATATGACAAGAATACCATGCTTTCAAATGCTGAAAATCAGAGAACAACTTCTATTGGAGAGCATCAGGTAAAACCTTCTTCCAAAGGCAAGGAACACCCTTAAGGTAACTTTATCTCTCCGCATTCTAGTGATGAAGCAAGGAAGCTTAATATTGGAACCTCAAATCAGCCTTTATATAATGTTCTCCCAAAAGCTCAAGAGAATGCTAGGCAAAATCAAGCTCAAACAACCAGCCACTATAATGCTTGGAAAAAAACCACTTAGGCTAAGATTTGAGCCTAGTTCTAATGATCCTTCTCTTGATTGGGGTGGCGTGTTTGCTGAACATTTGGATACAAATCTTAAATTTGATAAGGAGCATGTTTTTAACTTGGTTAATGGCAATAGAGAGGTGGTTGACCCCCTGGAGGACTTGTATGAAGATAGGAACAAATTTTGGAATCATTGTCTTGTTGGGCAATTCTTAGGTGCTCCCCCACCTTTCTTCCTTATCAAAAACATGGTGGAGTTTGTTTGGAAGAAATTTGGCAAGGTTGATATTCATACTAAAGGAAAGGGTCTCTTCATTTTCAGATTTGAAAAAGAAGAGTTTTGCCAAAAGATTCTTCAACAACTATGGCATGTCAACCATAGACCACTTTTGTTGAGGAAATGGGATCCAAATCTTGAATTTGTTAACTTATCTTGCAAAAAAGTGCCTATTTGGGTTAAACTTTGGGATTTTCTGATGAGCCTCTACTCTAAAAGAGGACTTGGATATATCGCCTCCGTCATTGGGAAGCCAATCCAAATGGATGCTCTCACTGATTCAAGAAAGAATTTGGAATTTGCAAGAGTTTGCGTTGAAGTTGATTTGGAAGAAAATCTTTCGGATGTGGTTTATCCAAAACTTAGAAATGGTTTAAAGGCAAAGGTTATAGTGGAATATGCTTGGAAGCCAACAAAATGCTCATATTGTAAGATGGTTGGCCATGTGGAGGATCATTGCCCACTTATGCCTAAAGCTCAACCTCAAAAGCAACCTACAAAACAGCCCACAAAAACTCATTATGAGTGGCAAGCCGTGAGCAAGAAAGCTCCATTGAAGACAAGTAATGCACTTAATGAATTCCATGGTGAAGGAATTTCTTCAAAGGCTAAGGAAACATCTCTAAGGCATTCCATTGCTAGGGTTCCTCTTGACCCCTCAAGCTCTAAAATGATGCATTCTAATCATTTTGAAATTCTTGGTCATGTGGGAGAAATTGAAGATGGAAATCAAAGGATTCTTGGCCAGCATAGTAGGGAAGAAGAATTGGGTAATGATGGCTCACCGAATGCAATAAGCAACCATGAAATTGAGCCTAGTGCTCCTCCTTTACCTCCTCAATGAATTTTTGCTCATGGAATATTAGGGGGCTAAATTCCCCCAATAAGCAAAAGAAAGCAAAGTTGCTGATCAATAAACACCACTTGGACATTCTTTGCCTTTTGGAGAACAAGGTGGTAAGTGATGAAAATATCAAACTAATTAGTGCTCGTTTTGATAAAGTTGGATTTACAAGCTACATTGATGATTTTATTAAGGGGCAGATATGGCTTTTTTTGAAGAAAGGTATTAAAGCAACTTGGATTGACTCATTTGATCAAGCCTTGCTTTTTTAATTTTGATGATCATATTCATAAGTCTTTCTTTGTTGCCTTCATCTATGGCCACAATGAAGCATCAAAAAGATATGAACTTTGGAGGAAACTTGAGCTTTGGTGTGCATGGTGTGAAGAAAGTGATTTTTGTCTCATGGGGGATTTCAATGAGGTTTTGCATTGTGGTGACAAATCTAACACTTTTTCCATTCCAAAAAGTACTGGTGCTTTCAAAAACTTTGTGGCTAATGCAAAGTTGCAAGAAGTAAATGCACAAAGACCACGCTTTACTTGGACAAATAAGAGCCATGATGAAAACTACTTGGCTGCAAGCTTGATAGAGCTTTCATCAATGGAAATTGGCTACATAATTATCAACATTCTTTTCTTTTGGTTGCTAGCCCTGGAGGATCATCGCCCTCTCATCATGCAAACATGTAAGTCTTGGAAATCCTCACCAAAGCCCTTCAAATTTTATAATGTGTGGACTTCTCATTTGGATTTCCTAAAACTTGTTGAAGACCATTGGTGTACACGGGTCTTTGGTACACCAATGGACATTCTCTACCAAAAGGAAAAAGCATTAAAACTTGCTCTTAAATCTTTTGACAAAGAGCATTTTGCTGCCATTCCATTTGCCATAAAAAAATTTCGAGTGGAGCTTGATAGCGTTCAATACTTTCTTATTAATGGTGAGCAAGATTACTTTCTCACTGATAAGGAGAAATGCATTTTGAGCAAATTGGAGGAGCTTGATGCAAAGCATAAAGCAATGCCCTACCAAAAATCAAGACTCACTTGGATCAAAGATGGAGATTCAAATACAAAATTTTTCCATAATGTTGTTAAAGGTGGGAAGCTCAAAAGCACTATCCATGCTATCAAGAATGAGAATGGTCATATTCTTATTGAGATGATGAAGTGAAAGATGAATTTATTGGCTGTTTCAAGAAGCTTCTTGGTGCTGAATCTTCCACAAGCATTAATGTTGATCTTTTGAGAAATATTATTGACAAGCAAATTGATCAAGAAATTGCTGCCACCACCATTGCCCCTATTACAAATGAGGAAATCAAGGATGCGCTCTTTTCTCTCAACCCAAACAAAAGCCCGGGTCCAGATAGCTACACATCTCATTTCTACAAGGTTGCTTGGGAGATTGTGAGGAAGGATGTCTCAAATGCAATCAGGTCCTTTTTCAAATCAAGCAAGCTCCTCAAAGAGGTAAATGCCACTATTATTGCTCTTGTGCCTAAAACTCCAAATCCTTCCATGGTCAAGGATTATAGGCTAATTTCTTATTGTAATACCATTTACAAGTGCATCTCCAAGATCATTGCAAATAGGATAAAAGTTTGTTTATCCCACATCATCTCATGGAACCAATCAGCCTTCATAAAGGGTAGACTCATCCATGAAAATATCCTCATTGCACATGACATCATGAGAGGTTATCAAAGGAGACATATTTCTACAAGATGTGCATTTAAAGTTGACATTACGAAAGCATTTGACTCCTTGAATTGGAGATTCATTGAATGCACACTTCTTGCTTTTGGCTTTCCCAAAAAGTTTGTGGATTGGATTATGGCTTGCATCAAAACTCCTAGCTTCACTATTGCTCTCAATGGAGGTTTGGAAGGTTATTTCTTTGGTGCAAATGGCATTAGGCAAGGAGATCCCATCTCCTTATCTCTTTGTCCTTTGTATGGAGGTGCTTACATTTATGCTAAACAACTTGGCAAACAACCCGAGATTTCATTTTCACCCAAAATGTGGAAGCATAAAGCTTAATCACCTTTGTTTTACGGATGATCTTCTTATCTTTTATAAAGGAGACATGAATTCAATTGATTGCATCATGGATACATTGAAGACTTTTCAACTTACTCAGGGCTGATTATTTTTTTTTTGTGAAGCAAGAAAGTAATTGTATTTCACATATCAAAAATATGTACATACAAATACAAAAGAGTGGAGGAAAAGTGGGAAGCACTAAGAAGTGATATCATCAAGCCTCCACAATTTACAAAGCAATTTGTTGAAGGGAGAGGGGGTAAATTTTCTACAGCAAGAAAGTTTTACTCTAACTTCATTGAAAATAACATTGAAGATGTACTCCTCGGTTTTGGCTTCATTTCGAAAGATACACTGATTTCTTTCCTTCCAAATGTGGTAAATAGTGGCTCCAAAATATGCTTAATGATGGTAGCCTTCAAGTGCTTTTCATGTGCAAAAGGAGTGATATAAGTAATGATTTTTGTTCGACAAATCAGATTCTCTGGGGCAAGAGAAAGGTTAAAACCTTTTCTCCAAATTCTTCTAGTAAAGCAACATTCAAAGAAGAGATGATCTCTCGTTTCACAACCTATAAAGTAAAAGATACATGTAGGATTGATGTCAAATCCCCAATGTAGCATTCTCAGTTTAGTGTTAAGACGATCAAGAAATGCAATCCAAATAATAAAACTATGTCTTGGGTTATGCTTCTTATGCCAAATAATGTTATGACCCTCAAAGTTGTCTCCCTTCCTTCTAATGTTTATAAGTGTGCTTGAAGGTGAAATCCTCATTAGGCGAGAGAACCCAACCAATCTTATCCAAATTAGCTTTATTAGTAACAAAGTTTGGGTTTTCAATATGAGAAAGTTGAATTGGCCAACTCCATCTACCATTGGTAAAGAGCTCACTAACCTTTGCACGGAGGGTAGGTTTGGGAAAGTATTGCTCAAAAATCCAAAAGAGAGCCTTCCTTATGCCAATTGTCAATCCAAAAGAGAGTATTTTCTCCATTGCCAATGTTGTGTCTAATGAATTTCTTTGCATCCAGTCGGCATTTCAGAAGTGCCTTAATGATCCAACTAGCATCCTTGGGAGCTTGCAAGATCCAAATGGATGAGTTTTGATATAATTTGAGTGAATCCATTGGCTCCAAAGTGTGCTCTTTTCCGCATACATCCTCCAAAAAAAATTTAGCAAGTATACTTTGTTTATCTCATCAATTCTACAAATCCCAAGTCCACCTTATTCAACAAAATCAGTTTGTTTGGGCAACATTCTTGAGGAAAAATATAATATCTCTAAGGCTCAACTTGTTCAATCTCTTGGAAGAAGGAGTAAGGCAAGGCAAGGTAAGATCTTGGATTCCATGGCTGCTGGCACTTCAAACTCCATTTTGGCTCGGACTCCCTCCCACGAAATTCTTTGTCTTGGTGATTTTCAAGTCCCTTCCACCCCCTCAAATGTTCATGACCAGACACTTGAAGATATATATATTTTTTTGCTGAGTAAGTAAGATTTCATAAAAGAAACGTTCAAGTACAAGAATCAGAAAAAAGAAAGTATCTCATCTAATTTCCACAATTTACATAAGGCAATATTCAGCGCATTTGAAGGAAATTTCCTACCAAAGATAATACGAGTTCTAACTTCATTGAAGATAGTACTTGTGATTTGATCCTCTGTTTTTGCTTCTTGCTTGAAAATACGCTGATTTCTCTCAACCCAAATGTGGTAAACGGATGCTCCAAGAAGATGCTTAAGGATAGTAGCTTTCAAGTTATTTTCAAGAGCAAAAGGTGTGAGATAGGCACAAATTTCATCCCAACAAATCAACTTCCCTGGAACAAGGGAGATTGCAAGACCATGCCTCCAAATTTTGCGTGTGAAGCTACATTCGAAAAAAAGGTGATCTCTTGTTTCACAACCCATGCGACAAAAGATATAAAGTGGGTTAGCAATCAGTCCCCAACTTAATAATTTTTGAAGAGTTGAAAGCCGATCATGAAAAACAAGCCAGCAAATGAAACCATGTCTAGGGTTATGACCTTTGTGCCAAACCAAATTGTACCGATTAATCAGTATAACCCTTCTTACGGATATGATCCCAAGTAAGCTTAAATGAAAAATTACCGTTCTTTGAAGGCAGCCAAAGAGAAGAATCATGGACATTTTCATCGAGATTGACAAGTGGAATCTGGACATGGAGAAGATTTAAAGGCCAAGTCCATTGACCATTAATATAGATGTCGCAAACCTTGGCAAGCAAAGGAGGTGAAGGGAAGGTTGAGCTCCAATGGTCGAGAAGAGGGCCTTCTTGATGCCAATTGTCCAGCCAAAAAAAAGCATTTGTGCCATTGCCAAGTTTATGTTGGATGAAATTCCTTGCAACCCCACAGATTTGCAAAAGAGGTTTTATGATCCAGCTTGCATCATGAGGAATTTGTATGGCCCAAATGGAGCTATTCTTGATATAATTTGCATGGATCCACTTGCTCCAAAGAGTGTCTTTGGTGCCATACATTCTCCAAAAGATTTTGAGTAAGTAAGTGACATTGATCTCACTCAATCTTCGAATTCCAAGACCCCTTCAAGGTATGGTAAGCAAACATCTTTCCAAGCAATTTTTGGCCAGTACCTCTCCAAAGAAAGGATCTGAATTTTGATTCAATTGCTGCCATTGTACCTTTTGTGAGGAGGAAAGCACTTGCCCAAAAGGAACAAATTTGTATAAGAATGGATTTGATGAGCACAAGTCTTCCAGTAAAGGAGAGCCATTTGTTTGCCCAATTTTCAAGCTTTGCATTGATCTTTTCAAGGAGAGGCATGCAATCAGCTTTCCTAAGTTTCCTTGAGACAAGAGGAATACCAAGGTAGCGGATGGGAAGAATACCTTCTTTGAATTCCAATTGTTGAAGGATTGTTTGCTTTATGTCATCCGGAACTCCCCCAAAGAAAATATTACTTTTAGCTTGATTGATGTTGAGCCCTGAATAAGTGGAGAAGAGGTCCAAAACTTCCTTGATGCTTGTAATAGATTGAAGATTTCCTTTGCAAAAAATGAAAAGATCATCCGCAAAGCAAAGGTGATTTAGCTTCAAAGATGAGCACTTTGGGTGGTAATCAATATACGGGCTGCTTTCAAGCTTATTTAGCATGCACGTGAGGACCTCCATACAAATGACAAAGATATAGGGTGATAATGGATCACCTTATCGAATTCCATTAGCTCCTTGAAAAAAGCCCTCCAATCCACCATTAATAGCAATAGAGAAACTAGTGGTGGTGATGCAAGCCATAATCCAATTCACAAACTTTGTAGGGAAGCCAAAAGCAACAAGGGAGATTTCAATGAATTTCCAATTGAGAGAATCAAAAGCTTTCATGATGTCCACTTTGAGAGCACATCTAGAGGAGATGTGATTTCTTGCATAGCCTCTCATAAGTTCATGAGCAATAAGGATGTTTTCATTTATGAGTCTATTCTTGAGAAATGCTGATTAGTTCCAAGAGATGATGTGAGGCAAGCAATTTGTTATTCTATTTGCAAGAATCTTGGAGATACATTTGTATATAGTATTGCTGCAAGAAATCGGCCTATAGTCTTTTACCATGTATGGATTTTGCATTTTAGGCACAAGAGTAATGATAGTTGTATTTACCTCCTTAAGAAGATTGCATGATTGAAAGAAGGAGGTAATAGCCTTCAAAACATCCTTACCAATAATTTCCCAAGTGGCCATGTAGAAATGAGAAGTAAAGCCATCCGGACCCGGACTTTTGTTTGGATTGAGTGAAAAAAGTGTACTCTTGATCTCATCATGAGTGATAGGAGCCAAAAGAGAGTTTGCTTCTTCAACTTTAATTGTCTTACTGACAATATTTTTGATCAATTCAGTAGTAGCAAGAGAGCTTGAAGGAGTGCCAAGGAGCTTCTTAAAATACTCAACAAATTCAGCCTTGACTTCTTGCTCATTTGTGAGAATTTGATTTTCATCATTCTTGACCATGCAAATGGAGCTTTTATGCCTTCTACCTTTGATTGTGTTGTGAAAGAACTTAGAATTTGCATCCCCTTCTTTGATCCAATTTACCGTGCTTTTGAGAAAGCATAGATTTATAAATGTTATCCAATTCATCAATACTCTTCACCAAATTCTTTTCCTTTTCGATCAAATCAGCCCTAATATTTCCATTGAGAGTCTCAATCTGAACTTCATGGAGGTCATTTTGGAGCTTCAAGAGAGAACTCGGAATGGTAGTAAAGTATTTCTTGTTGAAAGACTTTAGTGCTTGCTTGAGAGATTTTTGTTTTTGAAAGAGAGAAAACATAGGAGTGCCAAAAACCCTCACACTCCAATGTTCCTCGACAAGCTTCAAGAAATCCTTGTGTTTTGACCAAGCATTGTAGAATTTAAATGGTTTTGGAGTGGAGATCCAAGACTTGCAAGAATGGACAATGAGAGGACTATGATCGGATATGCCGGGCTATCCACCAAAAGAAACGAGTCTTGCTTATTATGAATCCAATTTGCATTGATCAAAGCCCTATCAAGTTTACATGCCAAGAAGTTCGCAAGAGAGAGGACCATGTGCTTTTAACTCCTTTAGATTTGCTTTGATCAAACAATTTGCAAAATCTTTGGCATTAGGAGAAATAGAAGAGGAGTTTGACTTGAAGATATATTCTCAAAAGCCATGGCTGCACCCATTGCCGAAGATGGTGTTACTCGTGTTGGATTGGAAACTCCAAAGCAATGTGGAGCTCATCCTCTTTCTTCTTCCATGGAGAACACTTTGTTTGCATCCAAAATGGATGTCCAACATGCTAAGGATTCAAACTTGAGCAATTTTTGTGCTAAAAAAGTCAAAGGTAACTCAGTCGAAGAAGATGAAGAAGTTGCTAATGCTGAGTTATTATCCAGTGGACAAAAGGACGTGACTGATGGGTCCTCACTTCTTGCTGATGGAGCTGGTACTTTTACTAACCATTGCAACCAAAATCCGACAACTCACCCCCCATTTTCAGACTTGGTCAGTAGTCAACACCAACAAAATTCAAATTTTAACAATAAAGTTGCTATTTTCCCTCTAACATTTCGTGAATATGCTGGCACACCACCTCACTCGGCCAACTCCCTTAAATATGCTGATTTGGCAGCCAAGTCACCCAATTTGCGCAACCCTTATGCCACCTCAAAAACTCATTTTCCAGCCCCAAATTTATCCCAAAATCCATGGGCGGCCAGAAGCTCCTCTCCAAATGTTTCACACCCAAGCCCCCTCAACCATGAGGTTTTTGTTGCCCCTAATAAGGACACTATTACACAAGCTTTTAATGAAGAGTTTCCACCACTCTCACAAGCTTTTTATGGAAAAAACATTCTCAGTCATCAAAACCAGGCTATTGCACACCAAGGTCATGCTACTTCAAATGCATGGAGAAATAACAAGGATGGGCAAGATTCTCATGGTGAAAATGGAGGCTCAACTCATGATCAGCCACAAATAAATTCCAAAGCCCCTCCAAATGCTTGGGCCAGCAATATTAATTGGAGACTAAATTACCTTGGTAAGATTGAAAATACTCTTAAACTTGAATATTTTGAGCCTATTGCATATGAGAATACATGGGGTGCTATTCCACCTGATGATGTTTTTGAGGAAGGAGATAGTTGTTGGAAGCATTGTTTACTTGGTCAATTTCTTGAAAGACCCCCTCATTTCTTCTTGATTCGGAAGTTTGTTGATTACCATTGGAAAGTATTTGGTCATGTTGAGATTAAGACTTGCTTGAATGGTCTCTTCATCTTTCAATTCGAAAGTGAAGAAGCTTGTGACAAAGCCCTTGAACAATTATGGCACGTTAATTTTAGGCCTTTGTTGCTTCGAAAATGGAACTTGGATACTCAAATCTTTAATTTTGAATGGGATAAAATCCCTCTTTGGGTGAAATTAAGAAATGTTCCATCATTACTCTTGTGCCTAAAGTTTCCAACCCTTCCATGGTCAAAGATTTTAGACCCATCTCTTGCTGCAATACAATCTATAAATGCATCTCCAAGATCATTGCAAATAGACTTAAACATTGCTTGCCACAAATCATTTCATGGAACCAATCAGCATTCATCAAAAATAGACTTATCCATGAAAACATTCTTATTGCTCATGATATTTTGAGAGGTTACTCAAGGAGGCATATTTCACCAAGGTGCTCCATCAAAGTTGATATCATGAAAGCTTTTGATTCACTTAATTGGAACTTCATCGAGTCCACTCTCCTTACTTTTGGCTTCCCAAGAAAATTTGTTGACTGGATTATGGTTTGCGTTACTACCCCAAGCTTCTCAGTTGCTATTAATGGTGGGTTGGAAGGCTTCTTCTTTGGTGCAAATGGTATTAGACAAGGTGACCCCATCTCTCCATATATTTTTGTTCTTTGCATGGAGGTTCTTTCTTGTCTTCTTAATGGGCTGGACAGCAAGCTTAGCTTTCATTTTCATCCAAAATGTGGGTGCCTAAAGCTTAATCATCTTTGTTTTTGGATGATCTTTTATCTTTTGCAAAGGAACTTAAGATCCATTGAATGCATTATGGGTACATTGGAAACTTTCTCAAGTCTTTCTGGGCTGAAAATCAACAACTCAACAGTGTGATTTTCTTTGGTGGGGTGAGCAATGATACTAAACTCGCTATCTTGGAGTGGGTTGGGTTTAAAGAAGGTGAGCTACCAATACGTTACTTGGGCATCCCCCTTGTCTCAAGAAAGCTTAGAAAAGCTGGTTGCTTACCTCTTTTTGAGAAAATTTCAGTTAGAATTGATACTTGGTGCAATAATTGGCTCTCTTTTGCGGGAAGACTTGTCTTGATCAAATCCACTCTCATCCAAATTTGTGCTTTTTGGGCAAGTGCCACCCTCCTTCCCAAAAGTGTTGTGTCATCCATTGAATCAAAATTCAAGGCATTTTTATGGAGAAGAACTGGTCCTAAAGTAGCTTGGAGGGATCTTTGCCTCCCATTTGATGAAGGTGGACTTGGGATTCGTAAAATTGATGAAATCAACAAAGTTTGCTTGCTGAAAACTTTTTGGAGGATGTATGCTGAAAAGAGCACACTTTGGAGCCAATGGATTCACTCAAATTATATCAAAAACTCCTCAATTTGGACCATGCAAGCCCCCAAGGATGCTAGTTGGATTATTAAGGCACTCCTGAATTGCCGAATTGAGGCAAAGAAATTCATTAAACATAACATTGGCAATGGAGCTAATACACTCTTTTGGATTGATAATTGGCATAAGGAGGGCTCCCTCTTGGAATTTTGGAGCAATACACTCCCAAACCCGCCCCTCCTTGCAAAGGTTAGTGATCTCTTCACAAATGGTAGATGGAATTGGCCAATTCACCTCTCTCATATTGAAAGCCCTAGCTTTGTTATTAATGACACTAGCTTGGATAAGATTGGCTGGAATCTCTCACTTAATGAGGAGTTCACCTTCAAGCACACTTGGGAGCACATTAGAAGGAAGGAGACAACTTTGAGGGCCATAACATTATTTGGCACAAATCTCAAATTGTAAAAAGTTTCCTTCCTCACCTTTGAACAAATCATTATGCAAAGATTGGAGATTAGAAAATATTTTTGTATAGGTTCGTTTTGTACCTTCTCCATCTTGTACTTGTATTTTTAACACACTTTTATGAAAATTCTCACTTATCCATAAAAAAAAAAAAAACATTATTTGGCACAAAAGCATAGTCCAAGACATAGTTTCATCGTTTGGCTTGCATTCCTTGATCGTCTCAATACAAAATTCAGATTGCTACATTGGGGATTTAACATCAATCCCACATGCATCTTCTGCTTTATGGGTTGTGAAACGAGAGACCATCTCTTCTTTGAATGTTGCTTTACTAGGAGAATTTGGAGAAAAGGCCTTTGCATCTCTCTTGTCCCGGAGAATCTGATTTCTTGGAACGAAATCATTACTTATATCACTCCTTTTGCACATGAAAAGCACTTGAAGGCTACCATCATCAAGCACCTTTTTGGAGCAACCATCTATCACATTTGGAAGGAAAGGACTCAGCGTCTCTTCCAAAATGAAGCCAAGACCGAGCAGTACATTTTTAATATTATTTTTAATGAAGTTAGAGTTAAACTTTCTTGCTGTAGAAAATTTACTCCCTCTCCCTTGAACATTTCGCTTTGTAAATTGTGGAGGCTCGATGAGATTATTTCTTAGTGCCTCCTCCTTTCCCCCACTCTTTTGTATGTACTTGTACATTCTTTTTGATTTGTGAAATACAATTACTTTCTTGCTCCGCAAAAAAAAAAAAGAAATGTTCCATGTAGTTTGATGACTAGAAGGGGGCTTAGTTATATTGGTAGCACAATTGGAACACTTCTTCAAATGGATTCACTCACTCAATCACGTACTTTTGTTGGATTTGCTCAAGTTTGTATTGAAGTTGACCTTGAAAAGATTTTCTGGAATACACCTTTGTCCGACTTAGAGATGGCTCTTGGGCAAAGATTGATATTGAATACGCTTGGAAGCCTCTAAAATGCACTAGTTGCAAAGTGATTGGACACAATCTTGCATCTTGCCCAAAAAATTCAATGGGGATTCAAAAGCCGTTTGATAAGAAGAAAGCAAATGAAGCTAGGAACCCCCATTATCAATATGTGTGGAAAGTGGTCGAGGATAAAAGAGTGCAGCGAATTGGCGCCATGTCTACCATTGCACATGCACATTCCCCTAATCAATTTGAAGCTCTTAGGGCTGACGTAGGAAATGCAAATATTAACCAAGTCAACATATCAAATGGAGATTGCATTGGCAAGGAAAATAATGAGACATGCATTGCAAATGAAGAGCCAAATTGTGTTGTTGATTCCACCCAAGAAGAATTTGGTTTTGTTGATAAGATTGTGGAACATACGGATGTCGTTGGAAAGAATGATCATGAGAAGATAATGGTTGATGACCCAAAAAACTTGGATTGTCATGTAGGCACTTGAATTTTGTGCCGAAAAAAAGTTCTTTTTGAAGACCTTGCAGCCAAAGATGTTTCAGATTTTTAAGATAATGGAAAGTTACATGGAGAGGAAGACTTGCACATATTGAACCCGAGGATCACCCCCTTGGGATTGATTACCCCCCCCCCCTTGATCTTTTGATTTCTTTGATCTTTTGTTGTCATTGCTCCTTTTCATTTGCTGGTTTGTTTGATTGTCCCTTGTTTTTCTTTTAAACCTCTAAAGCTTAGCTTTGGTTAGTATTGTTGTATCTTTAGGTTGAGAGGTTTTGATGGTTTTGTACAAATTTGCGCTTAATAAACTTACTTAATCCGCAAAAAAAAAAGTCCACCTTCTTGCAATGGAAGGCAAACATCCCTCCAAGCCACTTTAGGACCAATTCCTTTCCATAAAAATGTTTTGAATTTTGATTCAATGGATGACAACACATTTTTTTTTTGGGGGGGCAAGTAAGAATGTTTTTCATTAAATTTCCAAATGACAACACATTGTTGGGGAGAAAGATGGCGCTTGCCCAAAAAGCATAAATTTGAATGAGAGTGGATTTGATCAAGACAAGTCTTCCCGCAAAAGAGAGCCAATTATTGCACCAAGAATCAATTCTTGCTGAAATTCTCTCAAAAAGAGGCAAGCAATTAGCTTTTCTAAGCCTTCTTGAGACAAGGGGAATGCCCAAATAGCGTATTGGAAGCTCACCTTCTTGAAAACTAACCCGCTCCAAAATAGCCAATTTAGTATCATTAGTCACTCCACCAAGGAAAATCACACTTTTTGAATTGTTGATTTTCAGCCAAGAGAGATTTGAGAAAGTGTCCAAGGTACCCATAATGCATTCAATGGAGCTTAAATTCCCTTTGCAAAAGATAAAAGATCACCCGCAAAACAAAGGTGATTAAGCTTTAAGCGCCCACATTTTGGATGAAATTGGAAGCCCATATTGCTGTCCATCCTATTAAGAAGACAAGAAAGAACCTCCATGCAAAGAACAAAAAGATATGGAGAGGTGGGGTCACCTTGTCTAATACCATTTGCACGAAAGAAGAAGCCTTCCAACAACTGGATCTCTTTTGGGGGAAGACTTGTGCTCATCAAATCCGTCCTTACTCAGATTTGTGCTTATTGGGCAAATGCATTTTTTTTGCGGGTAAGAAAGTTTGTGTGTATTCCTAAAAGTCAAAAGAAAAATGTACAAGTACAAAGAGGAAGTAAAAGTGGAGAGCAGGCCTATACAAGAATGTCATCTAGCCTCCACAAATTACATAATATTTTGTTCAAAAGAGAGGAAGGAATTTTCTTCCAGTAGAGATTTTGACTCTTACATCATTGTAAATAGAATTGAAAATGCTTTCTTCATTTTTTGCATCATTATGAAAAATGCGATGATTCCGTTCTAACCAAATGTGGTAAATGGATGCTCCAAGGAGATGCTTGATGATAGTGGCCTTCAAGTGCTTCTCATTTGCAAAAGGAGTGATAAAAGCAATAATATCCTTCCAGCAAATCATTTTCTCTGAAATTGATGCAAGGCGAAGACCGTATAGCCAAAGTCTTCCATGGAAGCACCATTCAAAGCAAAGATGATCTCTTGTTTCAACCAAAATAACAAAAAATGCATGATGGATTGATGTCGAGACCCCAATGTAATATTCTGAATTTTGTGTTGAGTCGGTCAAGAAAAGCAAGCCAAGCAATGAAGCTATGTCTAGGATTATGATTTTTGTGGCAAAGGATGTTAAAACCAGCGAATTGGTTTCCCTTCCTCCTTATAGGTTCCCAAGTTTGTTTGAAAACAAAATCTCCATTTGAGATGCTTTCCAAACAATTTCGTCCATTGTGCTATCATTAAGAACAAAGTTTGGACATTAAGTCTCTCATATGCTGGAAGAGTTATGCTCATTAAGTCAACACTCACACAAATTTGTGCATATTGGGCAAGTTCACTTCTACTCCCGAAGGGCATTATCAAGGAAATTGAGTCAAAGTTTTGTGCATTTCTTTGGAGAGATACGGGTGCAAAGATAGCATGGAGCAATGTTTGTGTTCCTTTGGATGAAGGAGGATTGGGAATTAGGTCTTTGGAGGACATCAACAATACTTTCTTAATAAAAGTTTTTTGGAGAATGTATGCATTTTGGGATACTCTTTGGAGCAAATGGGTGCATTCAAACTACATTAAGAATGAGTCAATCTGGACAATTTCTTGCCCAATTGACTCAAGTTGGATCTTAAAGAAGCTTCTCAATTGCTGAGCTTCAATTAGGAGTCATATCTCACATATTCTTGGAGATGGAAGAAACATACACTTTTGGCTTGATAAATGGCATAACAATGGTACTCTCCTTGAGCATTGGAATGGCACCTTCAACCATCCACCTCTTCATGCAAAGGTATGAGAAATCTTCTCAAATGGCTCTTGGAATTGGCCAATTCAGCTTATGCATATTCCCATCCCAAACGCTGCCATTGTTGAGAATAATATGGATTCTTACTCTTGGAGTCTCTCAAATGATGGGAAATTCTCTTTTAAGCACACTTGGGAGCACTTGCGTAGGCAAAAAAGCAAGATTGAATGGCACAACGTTATTTGGTTTAAAAACCACACACCAAAGCATGCTTTTATCACTTGGATTGCAATGCATGATAGGCTCACAACAAAATTCAGAACGCTTACTTGGGGTATTGAAATCAATTCAAATTGCATCTTTTGCAACTTTGCTTGTGAAACAAGGGATCATCTCTTCTTCCATTGTAGCTTTACAAGAAGAATATGGCAAAGGGACTTGAGTTAACATGCATCAAAGATCCACCAATCTTGTGGAATGAGATTTTCACTTTACTTTCTTTGTATGTTCTTGTAGGAAATCTCAAAGCAATAATTATAATTTATATCTTCGGAGCAACAATTTATTTCATTTGGTTGAAAAGGAACAATAGGCAATTTAGCAATAGTGCAAAAATGGAAGAGCAAATCTTTTCATCCATCTTCAACCATGTTCGAATTAAGTGTTCAATTGGGAAGCATTTCACTTCTTCTTGTATCAACAAAATCATTTGTAAGAATTGGGGAATTGAGGCTATATTGGATTGAGCTTCCCCTTCTTTTGACTCTTATGTACATCTTTTGTAATTAATATAGTGCTTTTCACTTTTCACGCAAAAAAAAAAAAAGAACAAAGTTTGGACACTCAACATGTGGGAGCTGAATAGGCTAATTCCAATTACCATTAATGTGAATATCACTAACCTTAGCGAGGAGAGGAGGACTAGAGAAAATACCACTCCAATGCTCCAAAAGAGAACTTTCCTTGTACCAATTATCAATCCAAAAGAAGGTATGAGATCCATTACCAAGAATGTGATTGATGAGAGGCTTTGCTGTTGTCAACAATTTAGAAGAGCTTTTAGAATCCAACTTGCATCCTTAGGAGCTTGCATCACCCAAATGGAAGAGCCCTTAATATAATTCATGTGAATCCATTGACTCCAAAGTGTGTCCTTCTTTGCATACATTCTCCAGAAATGCTTGAGTAAAAAAACTCTATTAATCTCCTCAATGTTTCGAATACCAAGTCCATCTTCACAAAAGGGAAGACATATATCCTTCCAAGCAACCTTGGGGCGGTCCTCCAAAGAAAAGCTTTAAATTTTATTTCAATGGCTGCCATCACACTTTTGGGAAGAAGAATTGCACTTGCCCAATAAGCAAAGATTTGAAAAAGTGTTGATTTTAGCAAAACAAGTCGACCATCAAAAGAAAGCCAAGAATTGCACCAATTTTCAAGTTTTGCATTAATTATTTCCAAAGAGGAAGCAATCAGTCTTTCTTAACTTTCTAGAAACAAGTGGGATACCCAAGTATCAAATAGGAAGTTGCCTTCTTGAAAACCAACACAATCCAAGATGGTTCTTTTGTCATGAATTGAAATCCCTCCAAAGAAAATGGCACTCTTTGATTTGTTGATATTCAGCCCGGAGAAGGAGGAGAATCTCTTCAAGGTGTCCATGATGCTTTCAATAGAGCTTAAATTTCCTTTGCAAAAGATAAAAATCATCCATAAAACAAAGGTGGTTAAGCTTCAAATGTGCACATTTTGGATGAAATTGAAAGCCGGATGCTTATATAATTGTTAAGCATACAAGATAGTACCTCCATGCACATGACAAAAAGATAAGGTGAGATGGGATCTCCTTGTCTTATTCCATTTGCTCCTTAAAAGTATCCTTCCAATCCTCCATTGAGTGCAATAGAAAAACTAGGGGTAGTGACACACTCCAAAATCCATTCAACAAATAAATGTGGAAGACCAAATGCAAGGAGAGTGCATTTAATGAAGCCCCAATTTAAAGAGTCAAAAGCCTTCATAATGTCAACTTTAAGGGAGCATCTTGGGAGATATGACTTTTAGTATAACCTCTCATAACATCATGTGCAATAAGAATATTTTCTTGGATGAGCCTATTCTTGATGAATGCTGTTTGGTTCCAAGAAATGATGTGAGGCAAGCAAACTTTAAGCCTATTAGCAATGATCTTTGAAATGCATTTGTAGATGGTATTGCAACAAGAAATATGCCTAAAATCTTTGACCATGGAAGGATTTTGACCGTTTGGCACAAGTGCAATAATAGTAGAATTTACCTCTTTAAGAAACTTCTTTGATTCAAAGAAAGAGCTGATAGCATTTATAACATCCTCCCCAATAATATCCCAAGCAACCATGTAGAAATGAGATGTAAAACCATCTGGCCCCGGGCTTTTGTTAGGATTGAGAGAAAAAAGAGCATTCTTGATCTCATCTCTTGTAATAGGAGCAATAATGGTGGCAGCAAGAGATTCATCAATAGATTTCCCAATAATAGCCTTTAAATCATACACATTGGCATGTGAAGGCTTTTAAGTACCAAGGAGATTTTTGAAGGAACCAATAAATTCATTTTTAACATCATAATCCTCCAATAACAGATGTCCTTCCTCATTCTTGATTGCATGAATTGTGTTCTTAAACCTCCTACTCCTCACAGCATTGTGGAAGAATTTAGTGTTTGAATCCCCTTCTTTGATCCACAAAAGTCTTGATTTTTGAATAAGCATGGCCTTGTAAGTAGCTTCAACCTCATCCAATTTAGTGAGAATGCACTTTTGCTTGTCGATGATCTCGGCACTAAGGTCTCCATTATAGATAGCTTGCTGAACTCCATCAAGCTCCTCACGTAGATTATTGATAGTGTTTGGAAGGTAAGCAAAATGCATCCTATCAAAGCATTTGAGGGCTTCCTTGATCAATTTTGCTTTTGATAAAGAATGAACATTGGAGTACCAAAAACCTGTGTACTCAATGTTCATCCACAAGCTTCAAGAAATCCGAATGATTTGACCAAGCATTATAAAATTTGAAAGGTTTTGGTGAAGACTTCCAAGATTTGCAAGTTTGCAAGATAAGTGGGCAATGATCGGAGATACCAGGGCTACCAACCAAAAGAAAAGAGTGGTGATAGTTTTGAGACCAAATTTCATTCACCAAAGGTCTATCAAGTTTACTTGCTAAGAAATTGCCTTCCTCACTTTTATTTGACCAAGTAAAGTGAGGGCCAAAGACATTAACTTCTTGCATTTTTGTATTCTCAACAAAAGTTTTGAAGTCCAATGCACTTTTAGGTATGGAAGAGGTGCTGGATTTGTCACCTTCATGCAAAACTTCATTAAAATCCCCCAAAATGCAAAGATCACTCTGAAGACACCAATTGCACCAAAGATTGAGTTTGCTCCAAAGTTTCTTCCTTCTTGCTGCCACATTATGCCCATAAATAAAAGCAACAAAAATGGATTTGTGGAAATGATTATCAAAGTTGAAGAGGAAGGCTTGATCACAAGAGTCAATAAAAGTGGCTTTAACATTTTTCCTCCAAAACAGCCAAATCCTTCCTTTAATCAAATGATCAAAATAATTCTCAAAACCAAGCCTTTCAAATTTCGTGCTAATGAAGCTAATGCTATCATTGCAATACACTTTATTCTCCAAGAGACAAAAGAAATCCAATTTGTGCTTTTTGATAAGCAAAATAACTTCTTTTTGCTTCTTAGGGGAATTTTGCAGAAATTCATTTAGAAGTTAAAAGAGGATCACTTATACCCAGATCTTGGGAGCCAAAAACAATGGAGTCTTCTTCTATATTCTTCTCTATTTTTGTCCCATGATTATCTTCAAAGTTCAAAGTATCTTCTCTATTTTCATCCTTCCGGACTAAAACTTCAAAGCAATTTTGACTATCAATTTTTGAGTCAAATGCAACCTTAGGAGACATTGGCCGAGAAGTCTTCTTCTCCTTATTTGAAGTGGCTTCATCATTGCTCAAAACCTCAGAATTCTTCAATGGAGTTTTCCTTTTTCCCACAACTTTCCATTCTTGACGTATTTTAGGTTGCTGTCCATGATGAATTGTTTGAGGATTTTGTTGTGCTTTCGGCTTCAATGGGCAATTTTCCTCAACGTGCCCTACCATTTTACAATGAGTGCATTTGCTTGGCTTCCAAGCATATTCAACCTCAACTTTTGCTCTAGTACCATTCTTAAGTTTTGGAAAGACAACATCCGGAAGATTACCCTCTAAGTCCACTTCAATACACACCCTAGCAAACTCCAAATTTCTTCCAGTCCGTAAGTGCATCCATTTGAATAGGCTTTCCAATAAAAGAAGCAATATAACCAAGTCCCTTTTTGGAGTAAAGACTCATTGGTACATCCCAAAGCTTAATCCAAATTGGAACTTTGTTACATGATAAGTTCACAAACTCAAGATTGGGCTTCCATTTCCTTAATAACAGCAGCCTATGGTTTACATGCCATAGTTGTTGAAGGACTTTTTGGCAAATTTCTTCATTTTCAAACTTGAAAAGAAAGAGGCCTTTTCCTTTAGTATGTATGTCAACCGTACCAAATCTCTTGCATGCAAACTCAACCATGTTTTTGATTAAGAAAAAAGGTGGTGGAGCACCTAAAAACTGCCCAACTAAGCAATGACTCCAAAACTTATCACCATCTTTATATAAGTCATCCGGAGGATCAACTACTTCCCTTTTTCTTTCCACAATATTGTAAGCATGCTCTTCATCAAAATTTAGATTTGTATTCATATGCTCAACAAAAACACCTCCCTAATTGGGGGAAGGCTCATTTGAGGATGGAACATACATAAATTTGAGAGGTTTGCGCCAAGCATTTTGCTGATTTGACACTTGTGCTTTGTTTTGTATGTTGATTCCTTGTGTTTTCTGAAGAGGGATGGCGTGAGCATTGTTATCATCATGTTGCCTCTTCAAACCATCCTTCAAAGAAGAGGGCTGCCTTGAAAAACGTCACCACCATTGGGTTGAATTTGAACCCGTAGACCATCTTTTGGTGAGGAAGATAATTGCTGATTTATAACAAGATGAGTTGGCACTTCACTTGCAATGTTGGCTTCCACGTCATCTTTATAAAGTTGCTGATTTGGCATGTCTTTTCCATTTGAAATATTAGCAAGTGGAGGAAATCCTCCAGACTTTCACGTGGGCCAACATACAAATTTTTGAAATCTGAACTTAAAAGTTTTCTACCTTTTGGAGTTGTCAAATTCTGCTTTGAAAGGTCTGAAAAAGTGTTGAAGTGATTAGGAGAGAGATGGTCAGACCTGAGTGTAAAAGCTTTGTTCGGTCCTTGCACTTCAGCGTTACCATTGGGTAAAAGCCTTTCCTCCTTTCCTCTATTCTCTTGGCTGAACCAAGAAGAAAGGATTCTTCAAGCTTTGAGCTTTCAAGTTTTAAGGGACTAGAAGAACCAGATTTTGGAGGGTCTTGCAATGGAGAGCAATCATGAAGCTTTGAGTGATCAAATCTAGAGCTTAGAGAAGGAGGAGAGCGTGATTTAGTGTTGATAGTGAGGGATCTCACAAGTTCAGCCTTAGCTTTGTTATGGACATCAACATGCTCCTTGTAAGAATGGCCATCTTCAAGTGCATCATAGACCTCTTTGAAAAACGAACTTGAGGTTGATTGAGCATCTCCATTGGAGTGAGATGAAGAGGCCGAATCAACCTCAGCTTTGGAGAAGGAAGAACCCAAACATAGAAGAGAGCTAGATCCAATATCTTGCTTCTTTTCCTTGAGCCGAGCGCTAGTTCTAGAAGGAGAAGCACCTTTCTTCTTCTTTGCCATGAAACCAAATGTTGGAGCAAAAGGACGAGAATGAGATGTGTTAAGGTAGTGTTTGATTAATAGAAGATGGTGATATGGTGGTGGCGTGTAGAGGAGAGGTGGTGGCTGGAAGCAAAAATTCTAGAGACAAGGGAGAGGATTTTCATGGTAGAGAGAGAAAGTTTTTGCTAATCATATGTTTCTTGGGCAAATGCATTTCTTTTGCCTAAAGGAGTTATGGCTGCCATTGAGACAAAATTCAAAGCCTTTTTGTGGAGAGGACTGGTCCTAAGGTGGCATGGAAGGATATTTGTCTACCATTAGAGGAGGGAGGACTTGGTATCCGGAGCATTGAGGAGGTAAACTTAACATACATGCTGAAAATTTTTTGGAGGATATATGCATCAAAAGAAATGCTTTGGAGTCAATGGGTTCAAGCAAACTATATTAAAGACTCTTCTATTTGGATGTTACAAATTCCCAAGGATGCAAGTTGGGTTTTTAAAACACTTCTTGGCTGCCGTGTTATTGCAAAAGATTTATTCAACACAAGGTTGGCAATGGAGCAAACACTTTCTTTTGGATTGATAATTGGCACAAGGATGGTTCTCTCTTTGAGCATTGGACTAATGCCATTCCACATCCCCCACTTCATACAAAGGTATGTGAGATATTCATTGATGGTACTTGGAATTGGCCAATGCACCTCTCCCAAGTTGATGTTCCAAATTTTGATCTAATTGAAGGCACGATGGATAAAATTTCGTGGAATCTTTCTCCATGTGGAAGCTTCACATTCAATCACACTTGGGAAAGTATTAGAAGAAAAGGCACTCATTTTGAAGGATTCAATTTCATTTGGCACAAGAGGCATAATCCTAAACATAGCTTCATTGTTTGGCTTTCTTTTCATGATCACCTTAGCACAAAATTCAGAATCTTGCATTGGGAGATTAATATTAACCCAACGTGTATTTTTGTTACATGGGTTGTGAGACTAGAGAGCATCTCTTCTTTGAATGTTGTTTCACTAGGAGGATTTGGAGAAAGGGTTTGCAACTCACTCTTGTCCTGCAAAATCTGATTTGTTGGCATGAAATTATTGATTACATCACTCCCTTTGCCCTTGAAAAGCATTTGAAGGCCACAATTTTCAAGCATCTTTTTGGGGTAGCCATCTACAACATTTGGATTGAAAGGAATCAACGTATATACAAAAATCAAGCTAGAACCGAGGAGTTTATTTTTGACACTATCTTTAATGATGTTAGAGTTAAACTTACAAATGGTAGAAAATTTCAGCCTTCTCTTTTAAACAAAGATTTATGTAAATTGTGGAGATTAAAAGATATTATTGTATAGGTACTTGTCTCTCTCCACATCTTTTGTACATGTATACTTTTGATTTGATGAAATATAACCAATCTTACTTGCCCATAAAACAAAAAAAGAAAAAGTTTGTTTGAAAATGAAATCTCCACTTGGGGAGATTTTCCAAACAATTTCATCCATAGTGTTTTCATTTCGAGCAAAGTTTGGACAATTAACATGGAGGAGCTGAATAGGCCAATTCCAATTACTATTGACGAAACTTCACTAACCTTAGCGATGAGAGATGGATTTGGGAAGGTGTTACTCCAATGCTCCAAAAGGGAACTCTCTTTGTACCAATTATCAATCCAAAAGAAAGTGTGTGATCCATTACCAAGATTGTGTTTGATGAGGGCTTTGCAACATCTCAACAATTCAAAAGTGCTTTAAGAATCCAACTAGCATCCTTAGGAGCTTGTATCACCCAAATGGAAAAGCCCTTGATATAGTTCTGTATCCATTGACTCCAAAGTGTGCCCTTCTTTGCATACATTCTCCAAAAAAGCTTGAGCATAAAAACCCTATTAATCTCTTCAATGCTTCTAATACCAAGCCTATCTTCACAAAAAAGGAGACAAATATCCTTCCCAAGTGTGCTTGAAAGAGAAGTCTCCATTGGGAGGAAGAGTCCTAATCATTTTATCAATGTTGTCTTCATGAGGAAAAGGTGACAAAAGAACTTTCTCTCTCTAGAGCCAAAATGCTCTCTCTTCTCTCTACACATATAGCACTCGGCCACCCTTGCTCAACCACTTCCACCACCTCTCTCCTCCTCTTTCTCTTTTTCTTTTTCTTTCTTAGTTCAATACTAAGCACTCCAAATCAGTTTTGATTTCTTCTTGCACTTGTTGTTTATGGCCAACAACAAGAAGAAAAAGTCTTCCCCTCCAAGATCTAGTGCAAGGCTTAATGCACAAAAGTACCCGAAGTCTACTCCTTCAAAGCTGAATTCAAAAAAGAAGAATTTGGAGCATGGGGAGGTTGAACCAGCCTCTTCGCCCACTTTGAGTGAAGGTGCTTCTTCAACCTCTTTGGAGTTTAAGGAGCTGTATGATGCCATCAATTCCCGGAAGACTTTTGGCGACTATGAGGAAGAGCAAAACAAGACAAAAGCTACCCTTGTTCAAAGCCTTATTCTTGAAGCAAATACTAACTCATCCATGGAAGAAGCTAAAAGCTTGAAGATACCTTCGAAAGATGAGGAAGTGAAAGATGAATTTATTGGCTACTTCAAGAAGCTTCTTGGTGCTGAATCCTCCACAAGCACTAATGTTGATCTTTTGAAGAATATTATTGACAAGCAAATTGATCATGATTTTGCTGCCAACACCATTGCTCCTATCATAAATGATGAAATCAAGGAAGCACTCTTTTCACTCAACCCAAACAAAAGCCCGGGTCCGGATGGTTTTACTTCACATTTTACAAGTTTGCTTGGGAGATTGTGGGGAAGGATGTCTTAAATGCAATCAAGTCTTTTTTTGAGTCAAGCAAGCTCCTCAAAGAGGTAAATGCCACTATTATTACTCTTGTGCCTAAAATTCCTAATCCTTCAATGGTCAAGGACTATAGGCCGATTTCTTGTTGCAATACCATTTACAAGTGCATTTCCGAGATCATTACTAATAGGATTAAGGGTTGTTTGTCTCATATCATTTCATGGAACCAATCAGCCTTCATTAAAGGTAGACTTATTCATGAAAATATCCTTATGGCACATGACATCATGAGAGGCTATCAAAGGAGACATATTTCTACTAGATGTGCATTCAAAGTTGATATTATGAAAGCTTTTGACTCTTTGAATTGGAGATTCATTGAATGCACACTTCTTACTTTTGGCTTTCCCAAAAAATTTGTGGATTGGATCATGGCATGTATTAAAACTCCTAGCTTCACCATTGCCCTTAATGGAGGTTTGGAAGGTTATTTCTTTGGAGCAAATGGCATTAGACAAGGAGATCCTCTTTCTCCTTATCTCTTTGTCCTTTGTATGGAGGTGCTTACATGTATGCTTAACAACTTGGCAAACAACCCAAGATTCCATTTTCATCCAAAATGTGGAAGCATAAAGCTTAATCACCTTTGTTTTGTGGATGATCTTCTTATCTTTTGTAAAGGGGACATGAATTCAATTGATTGCATCATGGACACATTGAAAACTTTTTCAACTTACTCAGGGCTGATTATCAACAAAGCTAAGAGTGTTATCTTTCTTGGTGGGGCTTCAAATGAGGAGAAAAGAACTATCATAGATAAAATTGGGTTTCAAGAAGGGGAGCTCCCAATCCATTATTTGGGCATACCACTTGATTCTAGAAAGCTTAGAAAGAATGATTGCTGTCATCTCTTGGAAAAAATAAATTTTAAACTTGACTCATGGTGTAACAATTGGCTCTCTTTTGCGGGAAGACTTGTGCTCATTAAATCTGTTCTTACTCAGATTTGTGCTTATTGGGCAAATGCATTCCTTTTGTCTAAAGGAATTTTGGCTGCCATTGAGTCAAAATTTAAGGCTTTTTTGTGGAGGGGGACTGGTCCTAAAGTAGCATGGAAGGATACTTGTCTTCCATTGAAGGAGGGGGGTCTTGGTATTCGGAGCATTGAGGAGGTTAACTAAACATACATGCTGAAAATGTTTTGGAGGATGTATGCAACAAAAGAAACACTTTGGAGTCAATGGGTTCAAGCAAACTACATCAAAGACTCTTCTATTTGGATGCTACAAACACCTAAGGATGCAAGTTGGGTCTTTAAAGCACTTCTTGGTTGCCGTGTTATTGCAAAAAGATTTATCCAACACAAAGTTGGTAATGGAGCTCACACTTTCTTTTGGACTGATAATTGGCACAAGGATGGTTGACTCTTTGAACATTGGACCAATGCTCTTCCACATCCCGAGTTGAAGTTCCAGATTTTTGTCTTAATGAAGGCACAATGGATAAAATTTCATGGAATCTTTCCCCTTGTGGAGACTTCACTTTCAGCCACACTTGGGAAAGTATTAGAAGAAAAGGCACTCATTTTGAAGGATATAATCTCATTTGGCACAAATAGCATAATCCAAAACATAGCTTCATTGTTTGGCTTGCTTTTCATGATCGCCTTAGCACAAAATTCAGAATCTTGCATTGGGGCTTAATATCAATCCAACGTGTATTTTTGTTACATGGGTTGTGAGACTAGGAGCACCTCTTCTTTGAATGTTATTTCACTTGGAGGATGTGGAGAAAGGGTTTGCAACTCACTCTTGTTTCAAAAAATCTGATTTGTTGGCATGAAATTATTGAATACATCACTCCCTTTGTCCTTAAGAAGCATTTGAAGGCCACAATTCTCAAGCATCTTTTCGAGGCAGCCATTTACAATATTTGGATTGAAAGGAATCAGCGCATTTACAAAAATCAAGCTAGAACTGAGGAGTTTATTTTTGACACTATTTTCAATGATGTTAGAGTTAAAATTTCAAATGGACGAAAATTTCAGTCTTCCCATTTGAACAAAGTTTTATGTAATTTGTGGAGATTAGAAGATATTATTGTATAGGTCCTTGACTCTCTCCACATCTTTTGTACATGTAATTTTGATTTGAAATATAACTTATCTTTCTTGCCCATAAAAAAATGATGGAAAGAGTTGAAAGAGAAGGAGATCCAAAGGGGTTAATGTCTAATGAGCAAAGCTTTTGTCCTACGGGTAAAGAAGGTTGTACCCAAGAGATATTGCATTCCTCTTTATCCCTTGAAATTGCAAGATGGACAAAGAGGGCTCTTGTACTTATGCTGAAAAGATGCCACAAAATACCACACAAGAGCCGACAACTCATCAACCATTTTCCAAGAATGCTCAAGATACAAAATTTCAAATGCATTCTGATTTCCCTCCTTTGCCGGCCACTCATAAGCTTCAAAGAGAAGGTCAAATGCCAAATAAGTCAAAGGATGACATGGACTCCACTTCACAACCTATTTACACCTCAGCAAACTCCACTCAAGAAGCTTCTCTCGGCTCCAAGAAACTTGAAGGCAGCAAACAAAATGCATGGAACAAAAGGCCTCTCTTAAGGTATGAACCTTATTCAAAAACCCCCACCATGGATTGGAAGCAAGATTTTGGTGAATTTCTGGAAACAAATCTTTATTTGGAAGATGAATTTCAAGTTTTAACTAATGAAGGAATTAGAGAGGTTGTTGATCCACCACAAGATTTGTATGATGAAGGAGAAAGCTTTTGGTCTCATTGCCTTATTGGACAATTTCTTGGTGCTCCACCGCCACTTTATCTCATTAAAAACATGATCTATAATGCTTGGTGGAAATTTGGAAGAGTTGATTTATATCCAAAAGGAAAAGGCCTATTTATGTTCAAATTTGAGAAAGAAGAATATTGTCAAAAAGTGCTTCAGCAACTTTGGCATGTTAGTAATAGACCATTGCTTTTGAGAAAATGGCAGCCACAACTTGAATTCATTAACTTCTCTTGTAACAAAGTTCCAATATGGGTGAAAATGAAAGATGTTCCTCTTAGCTTGTAGTCAAAAAGAGGGTTCAGCTACCTTGCTTCATTTATTGGAAAGCCAATACAAATAGATGCTTTTACGGAATCAAGGAGGAATCTTGAATTTGCAAGAGTTTGCATAGAAGTCAACCTTGAAGAGAATTTACCAAATGAAATCTACCCAAAGCTTACAGATGGATCAAGAGCTCGGGTTAGTGTTGAATATGCTTGAAACCAAATATTTGTACTCATTGCAAAATGGTAGGGCACCTTGTGGATCATTGCCCTTCAAGGCCAAAGATAGGTGCTGAAAAGACACTTGAAGCAAATAAGGCCAACTCATCAAAGATCAATGACACTTGGAAAGTTGTTGGAAAGAAAAGAGCTCTCAAGAAAGGGATGATCCAAATTTTGAAAAGCAAAACAGGCTGGATATGCCTTCAGCAACAAATACCAAGGGAGAAAAGACATTAAGCTCTCCAAAAGCAACTAGCAAATTAGATACTAAAGTTGGAAACTCATACAAATCCCTTGAAGTTATTGAAGATTGGGAAGAGGGAGAACTTGATCTGCAATGAATTGATGGAGTACAAGAGAAAAACCAACATATGGATGGTAATGATGCCTTGGGCGAGGGTCCACATCTTTACCAATGGAATGATTTGCACTTGGAACATTAGGGGATTGAATTCCCCAAATAAGCAAGAAGAAGTGAAAGCTTTGATCAACAAGTACAATGTTGATTGTTTTTGTCTTTTGGAAACTAAAGTGAATAAGGAGAATTCCACCACCAATGATTTCAGCACATTGGGTTTTGATAATTACATGGATGAGAAGATGGAAGAAGATTATGGCTTTTTTGGCAAAACCACATCAAAATCAGCATCATTGATAGCATGGAGCAAGGTATTCTTTGTCATTTCTCTATACCAAGATGCCAACCTTTTTTTATTGGGTTTGTCTATGGCAAGAACTCCTCAACTTGTAGGAAATTTCTTTGGAAGAAAATCAGATTGTGGAGTGAATGGCGCTGGAATGGGCCGTTTTGCATTATGGGTGATTTCAATGAAATTCTTCATTGTGGAGAAAGATCCACTTCTTGGAGTATACCCACAAGTGCAAGAGATTTTAAACATTGTGTTTGTCAAGCGGATTTGCATGAAATCAAAACATTTGGTCCACACTTTACTAGTCTAATAGAAGCACCTAAGGAAACTTCATTGCAAGTAAAATTGATAGGGCTCTCATCAACCTTTATTGGGAGAAGCATATGGAGAATTCCTTCCTTTTGGTAGACAATCCAAGCATTTCTGACCATTGCCCTCTTATTTTAAATGTGATGCCGCTCAAGCCCTCCTCACCAAAGCCATTCAAGTTTTATAATGCTTGGGCCACACATGCTGAATTTCACTATTTTATTAATAGACATTGGAGTGCACGGGTTTTGGCACTCCAATGTTTATACTTTACCAAAAGCAAAACTCCTTAAAAAAGCATTGACGAATTTTGATATGGAACACTTCTCTTGCATTAAGCATCAAATCGGTCAGGTTAAGGATAATCTCCAAGAAGTGCAAGTTAACATTCTCAATGGGATTATCAATGAGGAAATTCTCAACAAGGAAAATATCCTGAAAAAATTGAGGAACTTGACAGCATTCAAAGGCATATGCTCCACCAAAAGTCTAGGCTTCAATGGATCAAGTATGGGGACACAAATTCAAATTTCTTTCACAATGTTGTCAAAGGGAGAAGAAGGAAAAACACTATCAATGCCATTAAGGATAAAGATGGGAACACTATTACTTCTTATGATGGCATTAAGGAAGAGTTTATATCCTTTTTCATGAAGTTAATTGGAACTCCGAAAAGCACCCAAGCTAATGAAGACAACATCAAAAGCATTCTTGGCAAAACCATCAAGGAGGAATACTTGGCTGATTTGGTTGCTCCTATCACTCGAGAAGAGATAATAAGTACTCTTTTTTCTCTCAACCCCAACAAAAGCCCAGGGCCAGTGGATACACTTCACTCTTTTACAAAAATGCATGGAACAAAGTGGGAGAAGATGTACTCAAGGCCATCAGCTCCTTCTTTGAATCCGGGAAGATGCTCAAGGAGGTAAATGCCACTTATATTGCTCTTGTCCCTAAAGTCCAAAATCCAACCATGGTAAAGGACTTTAGACCCATTTCTTGTTGCAACACGATTTATAAGTGTATTTCCAAAATCCTGGCAAATAGGATGAAAGTTTGCTTACCTTCCATCATTTCATGGAACCAATCCGCATTCATTGAAGGAAGACTTATTAATGAGAACATTCCTGTTGCACATGATATTTTTAGAGGATATTCTAGAACTCATATCTCACCAAGATGTGCCCTTAAAGTTGATATCATGAAGGCTTTTGACTCACTTAGTTGGGACTTTATTAAAGTTACAGTTTATGCATTTGGTTTTCCTGACACCTTTGTTAAGTGGATTATGGCTTGTATCACAACTCGTAGCTTCACCATTTCAATCAATGGAAGTTTTGAAGGATACTTTAAAGGAGCAAGTGGCATAAGACAAGGTGACCCCATCTCTCCTTATATTTTTGTCTTATGCATGGAAGTCCTCTCATCATTATTTAATGGCTTGGAACATCACCCAAAATTCAGCTACCACCCAAAATGTGCTAAACTCAAGCTGAATCATATATGCTTTGCGGATGATCTCTTTATGTTTTGCAAAGGCAACTTGAAGTCAATTGCTTGTACCATGGAGACATTAGAGAAATTCTGTGAGCTTTCGGGACTCAAAGTTAATTACAGCAAAAGTGATGTTTTCCTTGGAGGCATTTCCCAAAATGAAAAGAAGCTTATCCTTGAAAAACTTGGTTTCAAAGAGGGGTTACTTCCAATTAGATACCTTGGGGTTCCATTGGTGACTAGAAAGCTTCACAAAGGGGATTGTGGGCCACTTTTGGAGAAAATAAATGGAAGGATTGAGCGTTGAACTACACAAAGTCTCTCATATGCTGGAAGAGTTACGCTCATTAAGTCAACACTCACACAAATTTGTGCATATTGGGCAAGTTCACTTCTACCTCTGAAGGGCATTATCAAGGAAATTGAGTCAAAGTTTTGTGCATTTCTTTGGAAAGATACGGGTGCAAAGATAGCATGGAGCAATGTTTGTGTTCCTTTAGATGAAGGAGGATTGGGAATTAGGTCTTTGGAGGACATCAACAATACTTTCTTCATAAAAGTTTTTGGAGAATGTATGCATTTTGGGACACTCTTTGGAGCAAATGGGTGCATTCAAACTACATTAAGAATGAGTCAATTTGGACAATTTCTTGCCCAATTGACTCAAGTTGGATCTTAAAGAAGCTTCTCAATTGCTGAGCATCAATTAGGAGTCATGTCTCACATATTCTTGGAGATGGCAGAAACACACACTTTTGGCTTGATAAATGGCATAACAATGGTACTCTCCTTGAGCATTGGAATGGCACCTTCAACCATCCACCTCTTCATGCAAAGGTACGAGAAATCTTCTCAAATGGCTCTTGAATTGGCCAATTCAGCTTGTGCATATTCCCATCCCAAATGTTGCCATTGTTGAGAATAATATGGATTCTTACTCTTGGAGTCTCTCAAATGATGGGAAATTCTCTTTTAAGCACACTTGGGAGCACTTTTTTTTGCAGATTAAGTAAGAATATATAAATCGCAAAATGAGTACAACAACTACAAATCCTCAAGCTACAATACGAAAAAAAAAACAATCAAATTTTGCTTGAGGAAGAGTAAAAGAAAAACAAAGCATACATCAATGATAAAGCAAGCAAATCAGCAAGCAACAAAACAAAGTAGTCTCAACAATCAATTTGGAGGAAGGAAATCTCCGATTCATCATTGGCCCCAGTTCCTTCATGTACTCCTTCAAATTGAGCCTTTTCTTAAATTCTTGATTTTCTCCATCATTTCCAAGAATTGGTCCTTCATCCTTTTCGACAGTAGAATCTTCAAGAACTTCAAATTGATTGTCAATCTTCATAATCGGGCAAGAAGCATTTTGAATGGGGGAGACCTACTAGGAGAACGAGGCCGCGTATCTCTTTGAACTTGTGGGTTTGTTTCCAATGTCTTTTTTGGAGAGCTTGCTGCATTTATCAAAGAACCATTTTGACCCCGAGAGACTTGTTTTTTGCCAACTTCAATCCAAACTTCCTTGGCATTAGGCTTGGGAGCATTTTGGGCAGCAAGAGGTTGCATTGGATGGGGTTTTGGTTTCAATGGGTAATGGTCTTCAACATGCCCCACCATCTTGCAATGATCACACTTGGAAGGTTTCCAAGCATATTTAACTTCAACTCTAGCCCTAGAGCCATCCCTTAGTTTCACAAAGATTTCCTCCGTAGCTTTTCTTCCAAATTCACTTCAACACAAACTCTTGCAAATTCAAGATTTCTTCTTGATGCCGTCAATGCATCCATTTGAAGTGGATTTCCTATAAAAGATGCAACATAACCAAGGCCTCTTCTAGACCACAAGCTCAAGGGAACATCTCTCAATTTGACCCAAATTGGTATTTTGTTACATGTAAGATTAACAAATTCAAGATTTGGCTCCCATTTTCTCAAAAGAAGTGGTCTATGGTTAACATGCCACAATTGCTCCAATACTTTTTGGCAATTTTCCTCACTCTCAAATTTGAAAACAAATAACACTTTCCCCCTTGAAAAGATTTCAATTCTGCCAAAACTTCTCCAAACATGTTCAACCATGTTTCTAATCAAGAAGAAAGGAGGTGGAGCTCCAAGAAATTGCCCAACAAGGCAATGTTGCAAAAGTTTTCTCCATCTTCATAGATATCGATTGGAGGGTCATCAACCTCTCTAATACCATTGACAATTTTTGTAATATGTCCTTGAAGCTTAAAATCAGAAGTGCTCTCAACAAGGAAAAAGATATTCTTGGGAAAATTGAGGAACTTGACAGCATTCATAGGCATATGCTACACCAAAAGTCAAGGCTTCAGTGGATAAAGTATGGGGACACAAATTCAAATTTATTCCACAATGTTATCAAAGGGAGAAGAAGGAAAAACACTATCAATGCGATCCAAGATAAAGATGGGAATACAATTACTTCTTACGAGGGCATTAAGGAAGAGTTTCTTTCCTTTTTCATGAAGTTAATTGGTACTCCGAAAAACACCCAAGCTAATGTTGAAGATGTTAAAAGCATTCTTGGCAAAACCATCAAGGAGGATTATTTGGCTGAATTGATTGCACCTATCACTCGGGAAGAGATAATGAGTACTCTTTTTTCTCTCAACCCCAACAAAAGCTCGGGGCCGGATGGATACACCTCACTTTTCTACAAAAATGCATGGAATGAAATTGGAGAAGATGTCCTCAAAGCCATCAGCTCCTTCTTTGAAACCGGGAAGATGCTGAAGGAGGTAAATGCCACTTATATTGCTCTTGTCCCTAAAGTCCAAAACCCATCCATGGTAAAGGACTTCAGACCCATTTCTTGTTGCAACACGATTTATAAGTGCATCTCTAAAATCCTTGCAAATAGGATGAAAGTTTGCTTACCCTCCATCATCTCATGGAACCAATCAGCATCCATTGAAGGAAGACTTATCAATGAGAACATTCTTGTTGCGCATACGATATTTTTAAAGGATATTCTAGAACTCATATCTCACCAAGATGTGCCCTTAAAGTTGATATCATGAAGGCTTTTGACTCACTTAGTTGGGATTTTATCAAAGTTGCACTTCTTGCTTTTGGTTTTCCCAACACTTTTGTTAAGTGGATCATGGCTTGCATCACAACTCCTAGTTTCACCATTTCGATCAATGGAAGCTTTGAAGGTTACTTTAAAGGAGCAAGCGGCATAAGACAAGGTGACCCTATCTCTCCTTATATTTTCGTCTTATGCATAGAAGTCCTCTCATCCTTATTTAATCGTTTGGAACATCACCCAAACTTCAGCTATCACCCAAAATGTGCTAAACTCAAGCTGAACCATATTTGCTTTGCAGATGATCTCTTTATTTTTGCAAAGGCAACTTGAAGTCAATTGATTGCATCATGGAGACATTAGAGAAATTCTATGAGTTCTCGGTCTCAAAGTAAATTGCAACAAAAGTGATGTTTTTCTTGGAGGCATATCCCAAGAGGTTAAGAAGCTTATCCTTGAAAAACTTGGTTTCAAAGAGGGTTACTTCCAATTAGATACCTTGGAGTTCCATTGGTAACTAGGAAGCTTCGCAAAGGAGATTGTGGGCCACTTTTAGAGAAAATCAATAGAAGAATTGAGCATTGGACTACTAAAAGTCTCTCATATGCTGGAAGAGTATTGCTCATTAAGTCAACACTCACACAAATTTGTGCATTTTGGGCAAGTTCACTTCTTCTTCCGAAGGGCATCATCAAAGAAATTGAGTCAAAGTTTTGTGCATTTCTTTGGAGAGATACGGGAGCAAAAATTGCATAGAGCAATGTTTGTGTTCCATTGGATGAAGGAGGATTGGGAATTAGATCTTTGGAAGACATCAACAATACTTTCTTCACAAAAATTTTTTGGAGAATGTATGCTTTTCATGAATCTCTTTGGAGCAAATGGGTTCATTCAAACTACATTAAGAATGAATCAATTTGGACAATCTCCTGCCCAAATGACTCAAGCTGGATCTTAAAGAAGCTTCTCAATTGCCGAGCTTCAACTAGAAGTCATATTTCACATATTTTTGGAGATGGGAGAGACACACACTTTTGGCTTGATAAATGGCATGACAATGGTACTCTCCTTGAACATTGGAATGGCACTTTCAACCATCCACCACTTCATGCAAAGGTACAAGAAATCTTCTCAAATGGCTCTTGAATTGGCCAATTCAGCTTATGCATATCCCCATCCTAAACGCTGCCATCGTTGAAAATAGGTTGGATTCTTACTCTTGGAGTCTCTCAAATGATGGAAAATTCTCTTTTAAGCATACTTGGGAGCACTTGCGTAAGCGAAAAAGAAAGATTGAATGGCACAATGCTGTTTGGTTTAAAAACCACACACCAAAGCATGCTTTTATCACTTGGATTGCAATGCATGATAGGCTTACAACAAAATTCAGAATGCTCACTTGGGGTATTGAAATCAACTCCAATTGCATATTTTGCAACTTTGCTTGCGAAACAAGGGACCATCTTTTCTTCCATTGTAGCTTTACAAGAAGAATTTGGCAAAGAGGGCTGGAGTTAACATGCATAAAAGATCCACCAACATCATGGAATGAAATCCTCACTTTCTTTACTCCATACGTTCTTGAAGGCAATCTCAAAGCTACACTCATCAAGCATTTCTTTGGAGCAACAATTTATTTCATTTGGCTGGAAAGGAACAATAGACAATTCAGCAATGGAGCAAAAACGGAAGAGCAAATCTTTTCATCCATCTTCAACCATGTTCGAATTAAATGTTCAATTGGAAAGCTTTTCACTTCTTCTTGTATCAACAAAATCATTTGTAAGAATTGGGGAATCGAGGCTATATTAGAATGAGCTTCCCCTTCTTTTGATTCTCATATACATCTTTTGTAATTAATATAGTGCATTCACTTTTCACGCAAAAAAAAAATGGTGGAATTTTACCCAAAATTGCAAGCTGGAAGTTTCCTAGAAAATTCTTCTTTACCCAGCATGCAAAAACATAATTCTTCAGATGAGGTACATTTGGTCAGCCTCTTTTCAGCCCAAATTTGTACTTTTACTGCCAAGGCTACTAATTGCCCGACAACTCAATGTCCTATCTCTAACCAGGTCAGCCCACCTTCAAAAATTCAATCTTCACAAATTGATTTTCCCCCTCAAATTCGAAGCAATGCTGCTGACATGGAAAAAGTGTCTTTTGCAAAGAAATTAAATCCTGACTTTGTTGTTCCATCTCAACGAGCTATTGATAATGTGGACCATCCCACATGTGCTGAAGATTTTAATTCTCATTTTCCCCCCTTACATACTTGGTCAACAAATCAGCCACTTCGTCCAAGTCAGCTCCTCTTTTTGATGTGGCTGCCACTTACGGTGCTTTTTCTAATATTTGTCATTCTCCACAAGTTCCAGTTGGAATCAACCTCCAGCAAGCTCTTCAAAGTATTCTCGACACAAATGGAGGAAATTTTAGGGACCAACTTCAGCAAAATATTTTTCTTCATCCCAGCCATCAGACTCATCAATTCAAGCTCCTCTACAACACTCGGCATGGGCATCATATCTAGATTGGAAGGACCATCTTGTTGGTAACCTCATGAACTCTCTTAAACTTGATTTCCATGAGCCTCTTGTTGAAAATGGTAGAATAGGGGCTGCCCCACCAAGGGATGCTTTTGAACAGGGTGATGGCCATTAGAAACATTGCCTCATTGGTCAATTCCTTGATAGGCCTCCCCCATTTTTTCTCCTTAGCAAAATGGTTGATAATCATTGGAGGAAATTTGGCAAGGTGGAGATTAAATCGGCTCAGAATGGGTTCTTCATTTTTAAGTTTGAAAATGATGAGTTTTGCAATCAAGTTATGGAATAACTTTGGCACGTTAATCACCGACCTCTCTTATTAAGAAAGTGGGATGCTAATGCACAAATGATAAATTTTGGATGGGATAAAGTGCCACTTTGGGTAAAGCTTAGAAATGTTCCATGTTCTCTTATCACTCGTAGGGTCTTAGCTACATTGCTAGTACTATTGGCATACCATTACAAATGGATAAGCTTACGGAATCACGTACCTTTGTTGGTTTTGCAAGAGTATGTGTGGAAATGTATCTTTCAAAGTCTCTCCTGAATCATACCTATGTGAAATTAAGAAATGGCGATTGGGCCAAAATCGACATTGAATATGCATGGAAACCACTTATTTGCCCTTCTTGCAAGATTGTTGGACATTCCCTTTCTATGTGTCCAAATGGTCCCCAAAAATGCTCCTAGGCAAGCACCTAATGTGATTGAAAAGAAGAATGAAAATTGGAAAATGGCAAAGAATAAGAGACTGTGGAAGAAAGTGGAGAATTTTAATCCTACCCCATTCTCCAATGTGGAGGTAAATTCGGTTCAATCTCCATGTTTGGCAAAGAATTCAGCCCCTATTGTTGAAGAAACTTTGGATAATAATCGCTTTGCAGTCCTTAATGCAAAGGAAGGCACATTAAAAGAAGAGGAAGAATTGATAAAGAGAGATGAAGAAAATGTCATGAACCAAGAAAATGAAGCAAATGTTGCTGATTTGGACGCCCAACAACATGAAGATCAAAGTGAAGAGCAATTTAAAGAAGAAAATTTGAGTGTTGAGCAAGATAAATGGGAAGGGAATGTTGAGAACACACTTGAAGGCTCTCGGACCAGACTTGAAGATCCCACTCCCATTTGATGATTTGAGATTTGATTGGTTCTTTCTTTTGTTGTTTTTAATTTTTGGGATTTTCCCTTTTGTTTTGATTTGCATACCCTCAAACTTGACTTGCTTTGTAATGTTGTATCATTTGGTTTGAGGGTTTTGGATGGTTTTGTACTGAATTTTTGCTCTAATAAAAACTTTTTTAATCCGCAAAAAAAAGCCAAGTGTTGCACCAATTTTCAAGCTTAGTGTTGATTCTTTCCAAAAGAGGAAAACAATCGGCCTTTCTAAGCTTTCTAGAAATAAGTGGGATACCCAAATAGCGAATAGGACGCTCACCTTCTTGAAAACCAACTCTATCCAAGATAGTCCTTTTGTCATGAATTGAAACCCCACCAAAGAAAATGGCACTCTTTGATTTGTTGATATCTAGCCGGAGAAGGAGTAAAGTTTCTTCAAGGTCTCCATGATGAATTCTATAGAGCTTAAGTTTCCCTTGTAAAAGATAAAAAGATCATACACGAAACAAAGGTGGATAAGCTTCAAATCAGTACATTTTGTATGAAAATGGAAGCCAGTGCTCATTTAATTTGTTAAGCATACAAGAGAGAACCTCCATGCACATGACAAAAAGGTAAGGAGAAATGGGATCTCCTTGTCTGATTCCATTTGCTCCATAAAAATAACCTTCCAAGCCTCCATTGAGAGCAATAGAAAAGCTAGGAGTAGTGACACGCTCCATAATCCATTCAACAAATAATTGTGGAAAAACCAAAAGCAAGGAGAGTGCACTCAATGAAGCCCCAATTTATAAAGAGTCAAATGCCTTCATAATGTCAACTTTAAGGGAGCATCTTGGGGAGATATGACTTCTAGTATAGCCTCTCATAACATCATGTGCACTAAGAATATTTTCTTGTATGAGCCTATTCTTGATGAATGATGATTGGTTCCAAGAAATGATGTGAGGCAAACAAATTTTAAGCCTATTTGCAATAATCTTTGACATGCATTTATAGATGGTGTTGCAACATGAGATAGGCCTAAAATCTTTGACCATGGAAGGATTTGGGACCTTAGGCACCAGTGCAATAATTATAGAATTTACCTCTTTAAGAAGCTTCTTTTTTTTTTTTTTGCGGAGGAAGAAAGTAATTGAATTTCACAAATCAAAAAGAATGTACAAGTACATATAAAAGAGTGGGGGAAAGGAGGAGGCACTAAGAAATAATCTCATTGAGCCTCCACAATTTACAAAGCGAAATGTTCAAGGGAGAGGAAGTAAATTTTCTACAGCAAGAAAGTTTAACTCTAACTTCATTAAAAATAGTATTAAAAATGTACTCCTCGGTCTTGGGCTTCATTTTGGAAGAGACGCTGATTCCTTTCCTTCCAAATGTGATAGATGGTTGCTCCAAAAAGGTGCTTGATGATGGTAGCCTTCAAGTGCTTTTCATGTGCAAAAGGAGTGATATAATTAATGATTTCGTTCCAAGAAATCAGATTCTCGGACAAGAGAGATGCAAAGGCCTTTTCTCCAAATTCTCCTAGTAAAGCAACATTCAAAGAAGAGATGGTCTCTCGTTTCACAACCCATAAAGCAGAAGATGCATGTGGGATTGATGTTAAATCCCCAATGTAGCAATCTGAATTTTGTATTGAGATGATCAAGGAACGCAAGCCAAACGATGAAACTATGTCTTGGACTATGCTTTTTGTGCCAAATAATGTTATGGCCCTCAAAATTGTCTCCCTTCCTTCTAATGTGCTCCCAAGTGTGCTTGAAGGTGAACTCCTCATTAGGTGAGAGATTCCAGCCAATCTTATCCAAGCTAGTGTCATTAATAACAAAGCTAGGGCTGTCAATATGAGAGAGGTGAATTGGCCAATTCCATCTACCATTTGTGAATAGATCACTAACCTTTGCAAGGAGGCGGGTTTGGGAGTGTATTGCTCCAAAATTCCAAAGGAGCCCTCCTTATGCCAATTATCAATCCAAAAGAGTGTATTAGCTCCATTGCCAATGTTATGTTTAATGAATTTCTTTGCCTCAACTCGGCAATTCAGGAGTGCCTTAATAATCCAACTAGCATCCTTGGGGGCTTGCATGGTCCAAATTGAGGAGTTTTGATATAATTTGAGTGAATCCATTGGCTCCAAAGTGTGCTCTTTTCAGCATACATCCTCCAAAAGATTTCAGCAAGCAAACTTTGTTGATTTCATCAATTTTACGAATCCCAAGTCCACCTTCATGAAATGAGAGGCAAAGATCCCTCCAAGCTACTTTAGGACTAGTTCCTCTCCATAAAAATGCCTTGAATTTTGATTCAATGGATGACACAACACTTTTGGGAAGGAGGGTGGCACTTGCCCAAAAAGCACAAATTTGGATGAGAGTGGATTTGATCAAGACAAGTCTTCCCGCAAAAGAGAGCCAATTATTGCACCAAGTATCAATTCTAGCTGAAATTTTCTCAAAAAGAGGTAGGCAATCAACTTTTCTAAGCTTTCTTGAGACAAGGGGGATGCCCAAGTAACGTGTTGGTAGCTCACCTTCTTTAAACCCAACCCGCTCCAAGATAGCGAGTTTCGTATCATTGCTTACCCCACCAAAGAAGATCACACTTTTTGAGTTATTGATTTTCAGCCCAGAAAGACTTGAGAAAGTTTCCAATGTACCCATAATGCATTCAATGGATCTTAAGTTCCCTTTGCAAAAGATAAAAAGATCATCTGCAAAACAAAGATGATTAAGCTTTAGGCACCCACATTTTGGATGAAAATGAAAGCCAAGCTTGCTGTCCAGCCCATTTAGAAGACAAGAAAGAACCTCCATGCAAAGAACAAAAATATATGGAGAGATGGGGTCACCTTGTCTAATACCATTTGCACCAAAGAAGAAGCCTTCCAACCCACCATTAATAGCAATTGAGAAGCTTGGGGTAGTAACGCAAACCATAATCCAGTCAACAAATTTTCTTGGGAAGCCAAAAGCAAGGAGAGTGGACTCGATGAAGTTCCAATTAAGTGAATCAAAAGCTTTCATGATATCAACTTTGATGGAGCACCTTGGTGAAATATGCCTCCTTGAGTAACCTCTCAAAATATCATGAGCAATAAGAATGTTTTCATGGATAAGTTTATTTTTGATGAATGCTGATTGGTTCCATGAAATGATTTGTGGCAAGCAATGTTTAAGTCTATTTGCAATGATCTTGGATATGCATTTATAGATTGTGTTGCAGCAAGAGATGGGTCTGAAATCTTTGACCATGGAAGGGTTGGAAACTTTAGGCACAAGAGTAATGATGGTAGAGTTTACCTCCTTGAGAAGCTTGCAAGAATCAAAGAAAGAACTTATTGCACTAATAACATCTTCTCCAACAATCTCCCAAGCAACCTTATAGAATTGGGAAGTGTAGCCATCGGGACCCGGGCTTTTGTTGGGATTTAGGGAGAAGAGTGTGGATTTGATTTCCTCTCTTGTGATAGGTGCAATAGTGCTGGCAGCAAATTCATCATCGATATGTCTTCCAATGATCTCCTTAAGAAAATCCACATGAACATGAGAGGAGGATCTTGTGCCGAGGAGATTTTTAAAGTAACCAATGACTTCCTCTTTCACTTCAAAAACCTCTAAAAGAAGTTGCCCATTCTCATTCTTGAGTGCTTTGATGGAGTTTTTGTACCTGCGTTGCCGAACCATATTGTGGAAAAATTTTGAGTTTGTATCACCTTCTTTGATCCAATCAAGTCTGGACTTTTGTATGAGCATGGATTTATAGGAGGTTTCAAGATCTTCCAATTTGGTCAAAATGCTTCTTTCCTTGTCCAAAATATAGTTGTTGTGTTCACCATTGTAGAGGACATTTTGGACAGCACTTAGCTCCTCCCAAGCTCCTTGATGGTGTTCGAAATACAAGCAAAATGTCTTTTATCAAACAATTTGAGGGCTTTCTTGAGAAGTTTTTGCTTTTGAAAGAGCTTGAACATTGGGGTACCAAAACCCGTGTACTCCAATGTTCATCCACAATTTTCAAGAAATCCGAATGAGAAGTCCATGCATTGTAGAATTTAAAAGGTTTAGGAGAAGATTCCCAAGACTTACAAGAGTGCATGATAAGAGGGCAATGGTCGGATATGCTCGGATTATCCACCAAAAGGAGAGAATGTTGATAGTTTTGAATCCAATTTGCGTTCACCAATGCCCTATCAATTTTGGTTGCCAAGAAGTTTAAGTCATTACCCTTATTTGTCCAAGTGAAGTGGGGGCCATGAGTTTTAGCTTCTTGCAAGTTTGCTTTAGCTACCAATCTAATAAAGTCTTTAGCACTTCTTGGAATGGCTGATGTGCTAGATTTGTCTCCACTTTGCAACACTTCATTGAAATCACCCATAATGCAAAAGTCACTATTTAAACACCAAGAGCACCAAAGTTCAAGCTTGCTCCAAATAATGCTTCTTTTAGAGGCTTCATTACTTCCATAGACAAAGGCAACAAAGATAGACTTGTGAAGATGGTCATCAAAATTGAAGAGAATGCCTTGTTCACAAGAATCAATGAAAGTAGCTTGGATGTTCTTCCTCCAAAACAGCCAAATTCTCCCTTTGATCATATCATCCAAATAATTTTCAAAGCCAAGATTGTCAAAACTGGAACTAATATGGTTGATGCTATCATTTCCCACGACTTTATTCTCCAAAAGGCAAAAGAAATCCAAGTGGTGTTTTGTGATCAGCAACTTAACTTCTTTTTGTTTATTAGGGGAATTGAGACCCTAATATTCCAAGAGCAAAAATTCATCGAGAAGTAGGGGAGGATCATCAATCCCGGATCATGATTCACATGTAAATTAGGGCTTCTTCCCTTAACCTTATCCCCATTCCTCATGCTTAAACTGATTTTGACCCTCATTTACATTTTCCTCATCATGGTTAAGTATCCCAAAAGGATTTGAGTTGACTTTATGGGAGCATGAGGGATCAAGATTAACCTTGGGACTTGAAGGTCGAATGCTGTCTTCCATAGCTTTGGTAACATTATCATTCACGAGAGGCTCTTTACTTGGTTTTGGATCCTTCAATGGATTTTGCTTCTTGCCCACAACTTGCCATTCGTTATGGATCTTAGGGTTGTGCCTTGTGGTATGCATTTGGGGCTGGTTGCTAGTATGTAATTTAGTCTTCAAGGGACAATTCCTTCAACATGCCCAACCATTTTGCAATGGGTGCATTTGCTTGGCTTCCATGCATATTCAACATCCACCCTTGCCCTTGAACCATTTCGAAGTTTTGGGAAAATAACATTTGGAAGGTTTCCTTCCAAATCAACTTCAATACAAATTCTAGCAAATTCTAAATTCCTTCTTGAGTCGGTGAGGGCATCCATTTGAATTGGGTTTCCAATGAATGAAGCAACATAACCAAGTCCTCTTTTGGAGTAAAGACTCATTGGAACATTCCAAAGCTTCACCCAAATGGGAACTTTATTGCTGGCCAAATTGATGAATTCAAGATTAGGTTCCCATTTTCTCAACAAAAGTGGTCTATGATTAACATGCCAAAGTTGTTGGAGGACTTTTGACAGAATTCCTCTTTCTCAAATTTGAAAACAAAAAGGACCTTTCCTTTGGTGTGGATATCAATTTTGCCAAATTTCTTCCATGCAAACTCAACCATGTTTCTTATGAGGAAGAATGGTGGGGGGGCACCTAAGAATTGTCCCACAAGACAATGTGACCAAAAACAATCTCCTTCATCATAAAGATCCTCCGAGGGGTCAGCAACTTCTCTTTTTCCATCAATAATATTAAACTCATGCATTTCATCAAATTTGAGATTGGTAGCCATATGTTCAGCAAACACACCTCCCCAATCAAGAGTAGGGCTATTTGTGGAGGGTTCATACCTTAGTTTAGGTGCCTTTGTCCAAGCATTTTGGTGGCTGGGAGCCCTTGCTTTGGGAGGAGCATTGTTTCCTTGAGCATTTTGTTGAGGTACGTTAGCTTTGCTATAATTTTGCTTGCCAAGATCAGTACCCAAAGATTGAGAGTTGTTGGAGAAGTGGTCATCCTTGGCAAGGGAAGCTTCTGACCGTGGAAGATTTGGGTTGAGGTGTGAGAGTTGCTGACTTGTACTCCTTGTTTGTGTGGTATTTTCAGCTTTGTTGGCAGCCACGTCATTTTGAAAGTGATTTGGCAAAAGTGGAGGGAAATCTTCAAGGGTGGGCAGTGTTAGCTTTTGAATTCCATGGGCTGCTAAGTGCTGTCGAGATATGATTGGATGAGGCCAAAATATTGCTGCCACGCACAGTAAAAGGGTCAGCATTTTCAGACACAGGCCTATTAACCGGTCCATGCACTGCCCTAAGACCATCGGGTAAAGACTGCTCATCCTCTCCAAGCTCCTTTTCGGCTATAATCTCGTGTGCAATGGAGTTGACCTTCTTGCTCAATTCGATCTCCAGCTTGGCTGATGCTTCAAGGTCCATTTCGGTTGAGCAATGGCTTGAACCTTTTCTTGAACAAGGAGTGGGAGGGGAGCGTGATCGAGACTTATGGGTGAGACTACAAACCAACTCGGCCTTTGTTCTATTTTGAGCTTCAAGATGTTCCTTATAAGAATGACCTAATTCAAGTGCTTCAAAAACTTCTTTGAGTTCCTTGCTAGAGGTGGATGAGGCATCTTCTCTCTCAAAAGAAGAAGAAGAAGAGGCTAAATCCACCTCCTCATTGAAACTCTTGACTGAAGGAGCTTTTGAAGAACTATCCAGCACTTGTTTTTGCAAGGATTCTTGCACTTTGTCGAGATGGAGATGAGCTCTTCTTTTTCTTTCCCATGAATCCAAGGGGAGGGGCTATGGGACGGGTTGGAAGAAGTGTTTAGGTATGCGTATGGAAGGTTTAAAGATGGGTGAAGGTGATCTTGGGGTGGCGTGTGGTGGTGGAGAGGTGGCTGATTTCCAAAGTGTTTGAGAGAAGGGAGAGGATTTTCATGGTAGAGAGAGAAAGTTTGGATTATGGCTTGTGAAATTCAATTACTTTCTTGCTCCGCAAAAAAAAAAGGTAAATCATTCCAGCAACTTCATAAGCCAAATATCTTGGAGAAAAAAGAGATGGTTCAAGATTTCTTGCAAAAATCTAGTTCTCCACAAAACTCTTGCTTGCAATATGACAAAAACTTACTTGAGAAAGATCTTGCTCAGCACCTTTTTGTCTCTCCCCAAAAGAGCTCGAGTCCAATCAGCCCGAGTATGCAAGCTAAACACTCAGAATTTTCACATAGCTCTTCTAATGGAGAATCAACTTTGAGGGATAGAGAAGAAGAAGTTCAAGCTTTACCCGATGGTCAACACCTTTTTTGTTTAGAGGGTAATAGCTTGGCTGAAATGACAGAATCTTTTCAGCAAAAAGGTGTGTCAGCTTTGGAAAAATCAAATCAAAACTTGTCACCAAAAAAGTCAAATATGGACCCAAAGTCTGAACCACTTTTTTCAAAAACCATTGGGCATAAAAATTTTGAGCTTTTCCTCCACTTCCATCTCAGCCAAACAAGTACATCTAGTTAGGAACATACTGCAAACTCAGCAAACAAATCAACAAAACAAAAATGCCACCTCAAATGTTTTCGCCAACTCACCAACTAATGTCAGCAAAGTTCATCTCAGTCAGCATGTTTCACAAACAAAATCCAATGAACTTCAAGCTCAAGGAGAGAATATCCAAGCTCAACATTCTCTCGGCCAAAGTTATGGAGAAAATGGAGCTCACCAAAATCAGCATAATGCTTGGAAAAGACCTCCCAAGCTAAGGTACGAACCTTCTCCACACGAGCCTTCACTTGATTGGGAAAAAGATTTTGCTGGTCATTGTGGTTCTAAATTGCAACTTATTGAGCATGAAACTAAAATTATTGATGGAGTTAGGGAAGTTATTGACCCCCTGACTGACATTTATGATAAAGGAGAGGAATTCTGGACCCATTGTTTAGTTGGACAATTCCTTGGGGCCCTACCTCCTTTCTTTCTCATTAAAAATACAGTGGATTTTGCATGGAAGAAATATGGATGGGTGGACATTTTTTCGAAAGGAAAAGGCTTATTTGTTTTCAAGTTTGAAAAGGAAGAGTATTGCCAAAAAGTCTTGGAACAACTTTGGCATGTCAATCATAGGCCTCTTTTGCTAAGGAAATGGGAACCAAACTTGCAATTTGTCAACTTAAAATGCAATAAGATTCCATTATGGGTGAAACTTCGGGAAGTGCCTTTAAGCTTATGGTCGAGAGAGGGGCTGAGTTACATTGCTTCCTTTATAGGAGGCTTCTACAAATGGATGCCTTAACTGAATCAAGGAGGAACTTGGAGTTTGCTAGAGTTTGTATAGAAGTTGCTCTTGATGGTCATCTTCTAATTGAAATCTACCCCAAGTTAAGAGATGGTACCAAAACCAAAGTTGAAGTGGAGTATGCTTGGAAACCTTCAAAGTGTACAAATTGCAAAATGGTTGGGCACGTGGAAAAATTCTGCCCTCTTCTCCAAAAACCAATAGCTCAACAACAAAGGGCTGCCCCTACTACTACAAAGCTTAAGAAAAGTGAAGAATGGCATGTTGTGGGGAAAAAAGATTCTACATTGGATAAGAATGCTCCAAACTTTGAAAGGCATTCTCCATCTTCGCTGGTTTCCAAAGGAAAAAAGCTCACCCTCAAAAGCAACTTGCAAAACAGCCCCCAAAAACTCATTATGAGTGGCAGCCCGTGAGCAAAAAAGCCCCATTGAAGACAAACAATGCACCATTTGAATCTCAAGGTGATGGATCCTTCAAAAGCTAAGGTATCATCTCCGAAGCATACCATTACTAGGGTTCCTCTTGACCCCTCAAGCTCCAAAATGATGCACACAAATCATTTTGAAGCTCTTGGATTTGTGGAAGATGGTGAAGATGGAAATCAAAGACCCCTTGACCAGAATTATAAAGGAGATGGCTTGAGAAATGATGGCACGCCAAATGCAAAATGCAGCCATGATATTGAGCCTAATGCTCCTCCTATACCCCCTCAATGAAATTTTGCTCATGGAATATTCGGGGGTTAAATTCCCCCAATAAGCAAAAGGAAGCAAAGTTGCTGATCAATAAACACCACTTGGACATTCTTTGCCTTTTGGAAAACAAGGTGGTAAATGCTGAAAATATCAAACTCATTTGTTCTCGTTTTGAAAATTTTGGTTTTTCAAGCTACATGGATGATCTTACCAAGGGATGGATCTGGCTTTTGTGGAAGAAAGGTATTCAAGCTTCTTGGATTGACTCATGTGACCAAGCCTTACTCTTCAATTTTGATGATCATATTCATAAATCCTTTTTTGTTGCCTTCATCTATGGCCCAAACTACGCTTAAAAAGAGTTGATCTCTAGAGGAAACTCGAGAATTGGTGTGCTTGGTGTGAAGATTGTGATCTTTGCCTCATGGGGGATTTTAATGAGGTTTTACATTGTGGCGACAAATCAAACACCTTATCTATTCCTAAAAGTGCTGGTGCATTCAAAAACTTTGTAGCAAAAGCAAAGTTGCAAGAAATCAATACTCATGGACCACGCTTTACTTGGACAAATAAAAGCCATGGTCAAAGTTACTTGGCTTCCAAGCTGGATAGAGCTCTCATCAATGGAAATTGGCTGCACAATTATCAACACTCTTTCCTTTTGGTTGCTAGCCCCGGAGTCTCCGACCATTGCCCTCTTTTCATGCAAACATGTAAGTCTTGGAAATCTTCACCAAAACCCTTCAAATTTTACAATGTTTGGACCTCTCATTTGGATTTCCTCAAACTTGTTGAAGACCATTGGTGTACACAGGTTTTTGGTACACCAATGTACATTCTTTATCAAAAGCAAAAAGCCTTAAAAATTGCTCTCAAATCTTTTGATAAGGAGCATTTCGCTGCCATTCCTTTTCCCATCAAAAATCTTTGGGAGGAGCTTGATGGAGTCTAATACTTACTCCTTAATGGTGAGCGAGATAGCTCCCTCATTGGTAAAGAAAAATGCATTTTGAGCACATTGGAGGAACTTAATGCAAAACATAAAGCCATTCTCTACCAAAAATCAAGACTCAATTGGATCAAGGATGGTGATGCAAATACAAAATTTTTCCACAATGTTGTGAAAGGTCGGAGGCTCAAAAATACTATCCATGCTATCAAGAATGAGGAGGGTCTCTTTCTTACTGAAGAAGCTGAAGTTAAGGATGAATTTATTGGCTATTTCAAAAAACTTCTTGGAGCTGAATCTCCCACAAACATCAATGTTGGTCTTTTGAGAAACATGATTGACAAGCATATTGATCAAGATGCTGCTGCCACCACTATAGCCCCTATTACAAATGATGAAATCAAGGATGCGCTCTTCTCACTCAACCCTAACAAAAGCCCGGGCCCGGATGGCTACACATCTCATTTCTACAAGGCTGCTTGGGGGATTGTTGGCAACGATGTTCTTAATGCAATCAAATCCTTTTTCAATTCAAGCAAGCTCCTTAAAGAGGTAAATGCCACTATTATTGCTCTTGTGCCTAAATCCTCAAATCCTACCATGGTCAAGGATTATAGGCCAATTTCTTGCTGTAATACTATCTACAAGTGCATTTCAAAGATCATTGCAAATAGGATAAAAGCTTGCTTATCCCACATTTATTTCATGGAACCAATCAGCCTTCATGAAGGGTAGGCTCATCCATGAAAATGTACTTATTGCACATGACATTTTGAGAGGTTATCAAAGGAGACATATCACTCCAAGATGTGCTTTTAAAGTTGACATCATGAAAGCTTTTGATTCCTTAAATTGGAGATTCATTGAATGCACACTTTTTGCTTTTGGCTTCCCCCAAAAAGTTCATGGGCAGGATTATGGCATGCATTAAAACTCCTAGTTTCAGCATTGCCTTAAATGGAGGGTTGGAAGGATATTTCTTCGGTGCAAATGGCATTCGGCAAGGAGATCCCATCTCCCCTTACATTTTCGTTCTTTGTATGGAAGTGCTCACATGCATGCTTAACAACTTGGCATATAACCCGAGGTTTCACTTCCACCCAAAGTGTGGAAGCATTAAGCTTAATCATGTTTGTTTTGCGGATGATCTTCTTATCTTTTGTAGAGGGGATATGCATTCGATTGATTGCATCATGAACACATTGAAGACTTTCTCAACTTACTCAGGGCTGGTTGTTAATAATACAAAGAGTGTGTTATTCCTTGGAGGGGTTTCTAATGAAGAAAGAAGAGCAATTATGAATAGAATTGGGTTTCAAGAGGGTGAGCTTCCAATCCATTACTTGGGCATCCCACTTGTTTCAAGAAAGCTTAGGAAGAATGATTGCTGTCCACTCTTGGAAAAAATCAACTCTAAGCTTGATTCATGGTGCAATAATTGGCTTTCTTTTGCGGGAAGACTAGTGCTCATCAAATCCGTCCTTTCTCAGATTTGTGCTTATTGGGCAAATGCTTTTCTTTTACCAAAAGGCGTTATGGCAGCCATTGAATCAAAATTAAAAGCCTTTTTGTGGAGAGGGACTGGTCCAATAGTGGCATGGAAGGATGTTTGTCTCCCATTTCAAGAGGGTGGACTTGGTATTCGGAGCATTGAAGAGGTTAATCTTACATACATGCTGAAAACTTTTTGGAGGAGTTATGCTAAAAAAGATTCACTTTGGAGTCAATGGGTTCATGCCAACTATTTCAAAGACTCTTCAATTTGGATGTTACAAATTCCCAAGGATGTTAGTTGGGTTTTCAAAACTCTTCTTGGCTGCCATGTTTTGGCAAAGAGATATATCCAACACAAGATTGGCAATGGAGCAAGCACCTTCTTTTGGGTTGATAATTGGCACAAGGACGGCCCCCTACTTGAGCATTGGACTAACAATCTCCAAAACTCTTCTTTTTCAAATCTGAAAATGAAAAGCCCCTTTCCTTTCGTATGAATATCAACCTTGCCAAATTTCTTCCAAACAAGTTCCACCATGTTTTTGATAAGAAAGAAGGGTGGGGGAGCACCTAAAAATTGCCCAACAAGACAATGATTCCAGAATTTGTTCCCATCTTCATATATGTCCTCCGGGGGGTCAGCCACTTCTCTATTGCCATTAACCAAGTTGATAACATGCTCCTCATCGAATTTTAGACTTGTATTCAAATGTTCAGCAAACACTCCTCCCCAATCAGGAGAAGGATCGTTAGAACTAGGCTCAAATCTTGGCCTAAGTGGTTTTTTCCAAGCATTGTAGGGGCTGGTTGCATGGGCTTGATTTTGCCTATTATTCTCTTGAGCTTTTGGGAGAGCATATATAAGTGGGTTTGTGGTTCCAAAATTAAGCTTCTTTTCTTCATCACTAGAGTGAGGAGAGACAAAGTTACCTCGAGAATTTGAAGAAGGTTTTGCTCGTTGTTCTGCCGAGTGATTTGTATTTTGATTTTCAGCATTTGAGTGCATGGCATGCTTGGCATATGTGGCGTCCACTTCATCATAAGTGAGGAGCTGATTTGGCTTATTTTTACCAGCAATAGGACTTTCAAGTGGAGGGAAATCTTCTTGAAAATTTAGTGGGCCAGCATTTGAATTGGTGGAATCTGACTTCAAGATGTCACATCCTTTTTGTGCTGTCAAAAAATGCTTTGTTTGACCTGAAAAGCTAATTACAAGTTCAGGAGGAAGGTGTTTTAACCCGAGGTTAATAGCATCCTTCAGTTCTTGACCAATGGGCAACGACCTATATTCTTCATTTCCCCATCCTTCGGCTGAATAGGAGCCATGTTTTCTTGCTGACCATAAGCATTCGGACTACAAGGGCTTGAGCAAGAAGAGCTTTGGCAAGGTGAATGGAAAAGAAGCTTTGAAAGCGCCGTTTCTGATTGCTTCATGCATGGACCAACATCCATTATATCTTTTGGAGATGGAGGAGAACGAGCTTTGGAATGATTTGCTAAGCTTCGGACTAAGTCAGCTTTTGCTTTGTTATGCTTATCAACTTGCTCTTTATAGGAAGTTCCAGCTTCAAGAGCTTCATACACTTCTTTGAGAACCAAACTTGAGGTTGAGTGAGCATCTTCACTAGCAAGAGGTGAAGAGGCTGAATCAACCTCATATTGAGTTGAAGATGAACCAGCTTGTGCATTTGAGATGGAATCCAAGGCTTGCTTTCTTGCATTTAGCCTAGCACTAGTTCTCGTAGGTGGAGAGGTCTTCTTCTTCTTTTCCATGAATGCACGAATGGAGGAGAAAAGGGACGGGTTTGTGTGAGTGCTAAGGGTTGCGTGTTTGGGTTTCAAAGATGGGAGTTTGTGGTGGTGGAAACGATGGAAGAGGGGCTGATTTGGTGGTGGTGGCAAGTGGTGGTTAACGAAAGGTTAGAGAGAAGGAAGAGAGAAAACATGGTAGAGAGAGAAAGTTGCTCACAACACCTTTGACCATTATTCACATATTCTCCAGAACACTTTGAGCATGAATGTTTTGTTAATCTCACCAATTTTCCTAATGCCAAGTCCACCTTCATTGTAAGGAAGACAAACATTTTTCCAAGCGGTTTTAGGCCCCGTACCTCTCCAAAGAAACGCTTTGAACTTGGTTTCAATGGCTGCCAATGTACCTTTAGGGAGAAGGATGGAGCTAGCCCAATAGGAACAAATTTGCATGAGGGTGGATTTGATGAGAACAAGTCGCCCTGCAAAGGAGAGCCATTTATTAGTCCAAAAGTTGAGTTTAGCATTGAGCTTCTCAATAAGAGGAATGCAATCTGATTTGTGAAGCTTTCTTGAGACAAGAGGAATGCCCAAGTACCTAATTGGTAAATCACCTTCTTTGAAGTCAACAAGATTGAGAATGGCTTGCTTTTCTTCAATCGGAACCCCACCAAAGAAAATGTTGCTTTTAGCATGGTTGATATTGAGACCAGAACAAGTGGAGAATTCATTCACTAGAAGAATTTGGCAAAAAAGGTCTCCACCTTACTTCAATTTCAGAGAAAATGATTTGCTGGTATGACATTATTCATTATATCACTCCTTTTGCACATGAGAACCACTTGAAGGCCACTATCATCAAGCATCTTCTTGGAGCATCAATCTACCATATTTGGCCGGAAAGAAATCAGCGTGTGTTTCAAAATGAAGCAAAAACAGAAGAAAACATTTTCAATTCTATTTTAAATGATGTAAGAGTTAAAATCTCTAGTGGAAGGAAATTTGTTTCCTCTCCTATGAACAAAATCTTATGTAAATTGTGGAGACTAGATGATATCCTTGTATAGGTCCTCTCTCCACTTTTACCATAATTTTTGTACTTGTACATACTACTTTTGACACTGCGGAATACATTCATTCTTTCTTGCCCCGCAAAAAAAAAAAATCAAACTTCATCTCGAAAAAGTGCTAGAATCAAGGCTATATCTTGGTGAGATATGAGTTCTAGAATATCCTCTAAAGATATCATGCGCAACAAGAATGTTCTCATTGATAAGTCTTCCTTCAATGAATGCTGATTGGTTCCATGAGATGATGGAGGGTAAGCAAACTTTCATCCTATTTGCAAGGATTTTAGAGATGCACTTATAAATCGTGTTGCAACAAGAAATGGGTCTAAAGTCCTTTACCATGGATGGGTTTTGGACTTTAGGGACAAGAGCAATATAAGTGGCATTTCCCTCCTTGAGCATCTTCCCGGTTTCAAAGAAGGAGCTGATGGCTTTGAGGACATCTTCTCCAATTTCATTCCATGCATTTTTGTAGAAAAGTGAGGTGTATCCATCCGGCCCTGGGCTTTTGTTGGGGTTGAGAGAAAAAAGAGTACTCATTATCTCTTCCCGAGTGATAGGTGCAATCAATTCAGCCAAATAATCCTCCTTGATGGTTTTGCCAAGAATGCTTTTAACATCTTCAACATTAGCTTGGGTGTTTTTCGGAGTATTAATTAACTTCATGAAAAAGGAAAGAAACTCTTCCTTTATGCCCTCGTAAGAAGTAATTGTATTCCCATCTTTGTCTTGGATAGCATTGATAGTGTTTTTCCTTCTTCTCCCTTTGATAACATTGTGGAAGAAATTTGAATTTGTGTCCCCATACTTTATCCATTGAAGCCTTGACTTTTGGTGAAGCATATGCCTATGAATGCTGTCAAGTTCCTCAATTTTCCCAAGAATATCTTTTTCCTTGTTGAGAATTTCCTCATTGATGATCCCATTAAGAATGTCAACTTGCACTTCATGTAGATTTTCCTTAAGCTAACCGATTTGATGCTTAATGCAAGAGAAGTGCTCCTTATCAAACTTTTTCAATGCTTTTTTAAGGAGCTTTTGCTTTTGGTAAAGAATAAACATTGGAGTGCCAAAAACCCGTGCATTCCAATATCTATTAATAAGATGTTGGAATTCTGCATGTGTGGCCCAAGCATTATAGAACTTGAAAGGCTTTGGTGAGGAGGGCTTGGCGGCATCACATTTAAAATAAGAGGGCAATGGTCAGAAATGCTTGGATTCTCCACCAAAAGGAAAGAATTCTCCATATGCTTCTCCCAATGAAGGTTGATGAGTGCCCTATCAATTTTGCTTGCAATGAAGTTTCCTTGGGTGCTTCTATTTGACCAAGTAAAGTGTGGACCAAATGTTTTGATTTCAAGCAAGTCCACTTGACAAACACAAAGCTTAAAGTCTCTTGCACTTGTGGGCAAACTCCAAGAAGTGGATCTATCTCCACTATGAAGTATTTCATTGAAATCCCCCATGATACAAAGAGGCCCATTCCAGCACCATTCACTCCACAATCTGATTTTCTTCCAAAGATATTTCCTACAATTTGAGGAGTTTTTGCCATAGACAAAACCAAGAAAAAACGGTTGACATCTTGGTATAGAGATATGACAAAGAATACCTTGCTCCATGCTATCAATGATACTGATATTGATGTGGTTTCTCCAAAAAAGCCATAGTCTTCTTTCCATCTTCTCATCCATGTAATTTCCAAAACCCAATGTGCTGAAATCATTGGTGGAGGCATTCTCCTTATTTACCTTAGTCTCCAAAAGACAAAAACAATCAACATTGTACTTGTTGATCAAAACTTTCACCCCTTCTTGCTTAGTTGGGGAATTCAATCCCCTAATGTTCCAAGCACAAATCATTCAAATGGTAAAGATGTGGACTCTCGGCCCAAGACATAATTACCATCCTTATGTTGGTTTATTCCTTGACCTCCATCAATCCATTTTGGATCAAGTTCTCCCTCTTCCCAATCTTCAATCACTTCAAGAGATTTGTATGAGTTTCCAACTTTAGTGTCCAATTTGCTTGTTCCTCGGATAGGGCTTAATGCCTTTTCACCCTTGGTATTTGTTGCTGAAGGCTTCTCCAAATCATTTTGCTTTTCAAAATTTGGATCATCCCTTTCTTGAGAGCCCTTTTTCTTTCCCACCACTTTCCAAGTATCATTGATCTTTGATGTGTTTGCCTTGTTTGCATCAAGTGCCTTTTGGGTACTCGTTTCGGCCTTGAAGGGCAGTGATCCACAAGGTGCCCAACCATTTTGCAAAGAGTACAAATATTTGGTTTCCATGCATATTCAACACTAACCCTTGCTCTTGATCCATCTCTAAGTTTTGGGTAGATTTCATTTGGCAAACTTTCTTCAAGGTTGACTTCAATGCAAACTCTTGCAAATTCAAGATTCCTCCTTGGTTCCGTAAGAGCATCAATTTGTATTGGCTTTCCAATGAATGATGCAAGGTAGCTGAACCCTCTTTTTGACCACAAGCTAAGAGGAACATCTTTCATTTTCACCCAAATTGGCACTTTGTTACAAGAGAAGTTAATGAATTCAAGTTGTGGCTGCCATTTTCTCAAAAGCAATGGTCGACATTAGCAGGCCAGAGTTGCTGAAGCACTTTTTGACAATATTCGTCGTTCTCAAATTTGAACATAAACAGACCATTTCCTTTTGGATATAGCTCCACTCTTCCAAATTTCCACCAAGCATTAAAGATCATGTTTTTAATAAGATAAAGTGGCGGTGGAGCACCAAGAAATTGTCCAATAAGGCAATGAGACCAAAAGCTTTCTCCCTCATCATACAAATCTTGTGGTGGATCAATAACTTCTCTAATCCCTTCATTAGTTAAAACTTGAAATTCATCTTTTAAATAAAGATTTGTTTCCAGGAATTCCCCAAAATCTTGCTTCCAATCCAAAGTGGGGGTATTTGAAGAAGGTTCATACCTTAAGAGAGGTCTTTTGTTCCATGCATTTTGTTTGCTGCCTTCAAGCTTCTTTGGACCGTGTGGAGCTTCTTGAGAGGGTTTTGCTGAAGTGTAAAAAGGTTGTGAGGTGGAGTCCATGTCATCCTTTGACTTATTTTGCATTTGACCTCCTTTTTGGATTTTTGAGTGGCCGGCAGAGGAGGGAAATCATCTTGCATTTGAAATGTGTCTTGGACATTCTTGGAGAGTGGTTGGTGTGTTGTCGGCTCTTGAGTGGAGTTTAGTGGCATCTTTTCAGCAAAAGTACAAGCACCCTCTTTGTCCATCGTGCAATATTCAAGTGGTAAAGGTGGATGCAATGTCTCTTGGTTACTGCTTTCTTTACCCGAAGGACAATAGCATTGCTCATTAGATATTTGCTCCTTAGCGTTTCCTTCTCCTTCACCCGATAGCATCTTCAAGCTTTTAGTTTCTTCCATGGCTGCATTAGCATTTGCTTCATGAATAAGGCTTTGAACAAAGGCAGCTTTTGTGTTATTTTGCTCTTCCTCCAAGTCGCCAAAAGTCTTCCCGGAGTTAATGGCATCAAAGACTTCCTTAAACTCCAAAGAGGTTGAAGAAGCACCTTCACTCAAAGTGGGCGAAGGGGCTGGTTCAACCCCCCCATGTTCAGACTTCTTCTTTTTTGCATTCAGCTTTGGTGGAGTAGATTTTGAAACCTTTTGCGCATTGAGTCTTGCACTTGATCTTGGAGGGGAAGAATTTTTCTTCTTGTTGTTTGCCATAACAACGAGTGCAAGAGCGAAACCAAACTGATTTTGTGTGCTTAGAAATGAAGTAGGAAAGAAAAAGAATGAGAGGGGAAGAAGAGAGAGGTGTTGGGAGTGGTGGTGCAATGGTGGCCGAGTTCAAAGTGTGTAGAGAGAAGGGAGAGCATTTCGGCTCACCTGGCTGGTTGGAAGAGTTTTAGAGAGAAGGAGTAGAATTTTCATGGTAGAGAGAGAAAAAGATTTTTATTGAGTAACAACTTAGAAGAGATGCATAAGGCTTTCTCTCTCTACCATGAAATCTCTTCTCCTTCTCTCTAAACTTTTTGCAGCCAGCCACTACCTCTCCTCCACACGCCACCACCATACAAACCTTCTTCCATCAAAACCCAAACACTAAACCCTAAACACTCTTCCATACTTGTCCTTTTGCCTCCTCTGATTGCTTGATTTCATGGGAAAGAAGAAGAAAGTTTCGACTTCTTCAAGGCAAAGTGCAAGAATTCTTGAAAAAAAGCAAACGTTTGATAGCTCTCCAAAAGCCATTTCCTCTAAGGATACTCTCAATGAGGTGGATTCGGCCTCTTCTTCTTCTCCCCTTGAGAGGGAAGATGTTACATCCACCTCTAGCAAAGAATTTAAGGAGGTGTTTAAAGCACTTGAATCTGGTCATACATACAAAGAACACCTCGATGCTCAATCCAAAGCGAAGGATGATTTGATTCGAAAGCTTTCTTGGACATCTCACTCAAGATTCTCTCCCTCTCCTACATCTAAAATTGATATTGGTCTGCACAAAAAAAAAGTGGAAATGGAGCTCACACTGCACCTCTTTCACTCCCCAACTTCTTGTCATTCTTCCTCTATCGACCATGGTGTTTTGAACAAGGAAGAAGAAGACTTGTCTGATTACTCTTTACCCGCTGGTCAACAACTCTCGGTTAATAGTAATGTTCCCGATGTATTACCTAGAACAAAGAAGCTTGGCAGCACCTTTTCAGCCCACTCCAAACAAATCTTGACAACTCATCCAAGTCAAGCTCACTCAAAATCTGATCCATGTGACATTGGGCATGAAGCATGTGAGTCACTTGAAGTTTTCCCTCCTCTTGAAAACTCAACTTTCAAATGCTTGGTTGACCTACTAATGCCAAGTCAGCCCTCTTCATTAAATGACATGGCTGCCATGCAAGCAAACCCCTCCCTCCAAAACGTGCCCTAGGCAAAAACACTTCCAAGCTATGCAAAGCAAGAACACAACTCCAAGGCAAGCAATGTTCAAGGCCGGGTCTTCCACCAAACATCCAGCCAATCCAATGCTAGGAAAAAAACCTCTAAAACTAAGGTATGTTCCTTCTCCAAGTGAATGAACCTTCCTCTGGTGAGGGTGGAGTATTTGCAGAGCATATGCATACCAATTTAAAATTTGAAGAAGAGCATGCTTTTAATGTGGTTGATGGTATTAGAGAAGTTGCTAATCCGGCTGAGGACTTATATGATGATGGGGATAAATTTTGGAACCATTGCTTAGTTGGACAATTTTCAGGTGCCCCCCCACCTTACTTCCTAATCAAGAACATGGTTGATTTTGCTTGGAAGAAGTTTGGCAAAGTTGATATTCATACTAAAGGAAAAGGTCTTTTTATCTTTAAATTTGAAAAGGAGGAATTTTGCCAAAAGGTTCTCCAACAACTTTGGCATGTTAATCACAGGCCTCTTCTTTTGAGAAAGTGGGAACCAAATCTGGAATTTGTTAATCTCTCATGCAAAAAAGTTCCTATTTGGGTTAAATTATGGGATGTCCCGATATGCCTTTACTCCAAAAGAGGACCTGGTTATATAGCATCCTTCGTTGGGAAACCACTCCAAATGGATGCACTTATGGATTCAAGGAGAAACTTAGAGTTTGCTAGAGTGTGCATTGAAGTTGATTTGGAGAGTAATCTTCTAGATGTCATCTTCCCAAAATTAAGAAATGACTCTAAAGCAAAGGTTGGAGTTGAGTATGCATGGAAACCAAAGAAGTGCTTCTTATGCAAAATGGTTGGTCATATTGAAGAATCTTGCCCTTTAAAGCCTCAACCCCAAAAGCAAGCTTCCAAGCAACACCCCAAAGTTCACTATGAATGGCAAATTGTTGGCAAGAAACAAGACCCCTTGGAGAACACCTCTAAGGAGCCTACAGTTGCTGATTTGTCTTCTAAAAACAAGGACATTTCTTCCCAGCCTCTTCCTCCTTCTCCCAAGATTATGATTGACCCCTCAAGCTCCAAAATGGTTCATTCTAATCATTTTAAGGTTTTTGATCAAGGGAAGAATTTTGAAGATGGTGCATTGCAACATGCTGAAAAGTCAACTTTGGATGAGAAGTTAATATCGGAAGGAGTCTCCAAGAGTAGTAAGTAAATACTTTTCTCTCTCCAGAAAAATGCTATGCCTTCTCTCTAGAATTTCTCCACTTTCCCACCAAAATTCATCTTCATAACTCAACTTCAATCATGCCAAAGAAGAAGAATAACACTTCTTCTCGTAAGAGTGCTAGAATCAAAGCCATAAAAGCTAAGCTTTTGGAGTCTTATGAAGAAATATCGCATGGAAACATGCTGATTTTGAAGGAAACATGCTGAAATTGAAGGAAATTTTGCTGATATTACCAAAAGCTCAATTCCCTTGGTTGAACACTCATCTTCAGCTTTCTTGGAAGAAGAAGGTTACTCAACCAACTCAAGCATAAGGTCCATGGCATGCGAATCAGCTAGGAATATGGGATTTAATCCTTCATCTCCTTCTCCACAAACTCATAAGGATTATTTGTATCTCTCTTTGGAAGAGAAAATAGAACGAGCTAAGAAGGAATGCACAAATTCGATTTACTTGGGCAAGCTTTTGGAAGAGAAATACAATGTATCTAAAGCTCAACTTGTCAAATACCTCTCTTTTTTTTTTGCGGAGCAAGAAAGTAATTGTATTTCACAAATCAAAGAGATTGTACAAGTACAAACAAAAGAGTAGGGGAAAGAAGGAGGCTCTAGGAATCAACCCTCCACAATTTACAAAGTGTTTTGTTCAAGGGGGAGGGAGTAAATTTTCTACAGCAAGTAAGCTTAACTCTAACTTCATTAAAGATAGAACTAAAAATGTACTCCTCGGTCTTGGCTTCATTTTGAAAGAGTCACTGATTCCTTTCCTTCCAAATGTGATAGATGGCTGCTCCAAATAGGTGCTTTATGATGGTAGCCTTCAAATGCTTTTCATGTGCAAAAGGAGTGATATAAGAAGTGATTTCATTCCAAGAAATCTATTAATAAAATGGGGAAATTCAGCATGTGTGGCCCAAGCATTATAGAACTTGAATGGCTTTGGTGAGGAGGGCTTGGGCGGCATCACATTTAAAATAAGAGGGCAATGGTCAGAAATGCTTGGATTCTCCACCAAAAGGAAAGAATTCTCCATATGCTTCTCTCAATAAAGGTTGATGAGTGCCATATCAATTTTGCTTGCAATGAAGTTTCCTTGGGTGCTTCTATTAAACCAAGTAAAGTGTGGACCAAAAGTTTTGATTTCAAGCAAGTCCGCTTGACAAACACAAAGTTTAAAGTCTCTTGCACTTGTGGGTAAACTCCAAGAAGTGGATCTATCTCCACTATGAAGAATTTCATTGAAATCACCCATAATACAAAGTGGCCCATTCCAGCACCATTCACTCCACAATCTGATTTTCTTCCAAAGATATTTCCTACAATTTGAGGAGTTTTTGCCATAGACAAACCCGAGAAAAAAAGATTGACATCTTGGCATAGAGAAATGACAAAGAATACCTTGCTCCATGCTATCAATGATGCTGATTTTGATTTGGTTTCTCCAAAAAAGCCATAATCTTCTTTCCATCTTCTCATCCATGTAATTTTCAAAACCCAATGTGCTGAAATCATTGGTGGTGGAATTCTCCTTATTCACCTTAGTCTCCAAAAGACAAAAACAATCAACATTGTACTTGTTGATCAAAACTTTCACCTCTTCTTGCTTATTTGGGGAATTCAATCCCCTAATGTTCCAAGCACAAATCATTCAATTGGTAAAGATGTGGACCCTCGGCCCAAGTCATCATTACCATCCTTATGTTGGTTTTTTCCTTGTACTCCATCAATCCATTGTGGATCAAGTTCTCCCTCTTCCCAATCTTCAATAACTTCAAGAGATTTGTATGAGTTTCCAACTTTAGTATCCAATTTGCTTGTTGCTTGAATAGGGCTTAATGCCTTTTCACCCTTGGTATTTGTTGCTGAAGGCTTTTCCAATCCATTTTGCTTTTCAAAATTTGGATCATCCCTTTCTTGAGAGGCCTTTTTCTTTCCCACAACTTTCCAAGTATCATTGATCTTTGATGTGTTGGCCTTGTTTGCATCAAGTGTCTTTTGAGTACTTGTTTTTGGCTTTGAAGGGCAATGATCCACAAGGTGCCCAACCATTTTGCAAAGAGTACAAATATTTGGTTTCCATGCATATTCAACACTAACCCGTGCTCTTGATCCATCTCTAAGCTTTGGGTAGATTTCGTTTGGTAAATTCTCTTCAAGGTTGACTTCAATGCACACTCTTGCGAATTCAAGATTCCTCCTTGATTCCGTAAGAGCATCAATTTGTATTGGTTTTCCAATGAATGAAGCAAGGTAGCTGAACCCTCTTTTTGACCACAAGCAAAGAGGAACATCTTTCATTTTCACCCATATTGGAACTTTGTTACAAGAGAAGTTAATGAATTCAAGTTGTGGCTGCCATTTTCTCAAAAGCAATGGTCTATTACTAACATGCCAAAGTTGCTGAAGCACTTTTGACAATATTCTTCTTTCTCAAATTTGAACATAAATAGACCTTTTCCTTTTGGATATAGATCAACTCTTCCAAATTTCCACCAATCATTATAGATCATGTTTTTAATGAGATAAAGTGGCGGTGGAGCACCAAGAAATTGTCCAATAAGGCAATGAGACCAAAAGCTTTCTCCTTCATCATACAAATCTTGTGGTGGATCAACAACCTCTCTAATTCCTTCATTAGTTAAAACTTGAAATTCATCTTTCAAATAAAGATTTGTTTCCAAGAATTCACCAAAATCTTGCTTCCAATCCAAAGTGGGGTTACTTGAAGAAGGTTCATACCTTAAGAGAGGCCTTTTGTTCCATGCATTTTGTTTGCTGCCTTCAAGCTTCTTGGAGCCGTGTGAAGCTTCTTGAGTGGGTTTTGCTGAGGTGTAAATAGGTTGTGAAGTGGAGTCCATGTCATCCTTTGACTTATTTTGCACTTGACCTTCTCTTTGAATTTTATGAGTGGCCGGCAGAGGAGGGAAATCAGAATGCATTTGAAGTTTTGTGTCTTGAACATTCTTGGGAAGTGGTTGGTGAGTTGTCGGCTCTTGAGTGGAGTTTTGTGGCATCTTTTCACCAAAAGTACAAGCACCCTCTTTGTCCATCATGCAATATTCAAGTGGTAAAGATGGATGCAATGTCTCTTGGTTACAGCTTTCTTTACCCGTAGGACAAAAGCATTGCTCGTTAGATATAAGCTCCTTAGGATCTCCTTCTCCTTCACCCGATGGCATCTTCAAGCTTTTAGTTTCTTCCATGGCTGCATTAGTATTTGCTTCAAGAATAAGGCTTTGAACAATGGTAGTTTTTGTCTTGTTTTGCTCTTCCTCCAAGTCGCGAAAAGTCTTCCCGGAGTTAATGGCATCATAAACTTCCTTAAACTCCAAAGAGGTTGAAGAAGCACCTTCACTCAAAGTGGGCGAAGAGGCTGGTTCAACCCCAATGCTCAAAATTCTTCTTTTTTCAATTCAGCTTTGGTGGAGTAGATTTTGGAACCTTTTGTGCATTGAGTCTTGCACTAGATCTTGGAGGGGAAGACTTTTTCTTCTTGTTGTTGGCCATAACAACCAAGCGTTACTACCCCAAGCTTCTCAGTTGCTATTAATGGTGGGTTGGAAGGCTTCTTCTTTGGTGCAAATGGTATTAGATAAGGTGACCCCATCTCTCCATATATTTTTGTTCTTTGCATAGAGGTTCTTTCTTGTCTTCTTAATGGGCTGGACAGCAAGCTTGGCTTTCATTTTCATCCAAAATGTGGGTGCCTAAAGCTTAATCATCTTTGTTTTGCGGATGATCTTTTTATCTTTTGCAAAGGGAACTTAAGATCCATTGAATGCATTATGGGTACATTGGAAACTTTCTCAAGTCTTTCTGGGCTGAAAATCAACAACTCAAAAAGTGTGATCTTCTTTGGTGGGGTGAGCAATGATACTAAACTCGCTATCTTGGAGCGGGTTGGGTTTAAAGAAGGTGAGCTACCAATACGTTACTTGGGCATCCCCTTTGTCTCAAGAAAGCTTAGAAAAGCTGATTGCTTACCTCTTTTTGAGAAAATTTCAGCTAGAATTGATAATTGGTGCAATAATTGGCTCTCTTTTGCGGGAAGACTTGTCTTGATCAAATCCACTCTCATCCAAATTTGTGCTTTTTGGGCAAGTGCACCCTCCTTCCCAAAAGTGTTGTGTCATCCATTGAATCAAAATTCAAGGCATTTTTATGGAGAGGAACTGGTCCTAAAGTAGCTTGGAGGGATCTTTGCCTCCCATTTCATGAAGGTGGACTTGGGATTCGTAAAATTGATGAAATCAACAAAGTTTGTTTGTTGAAAACTTTTTGGAGGATGTATGCTGAAAAGAGCACACTTTGGAGCCAATGGATTCACTCAAATTATATCAAAACTCCTCAATTTGGACCATGCAAGCCCCCAAGGATGCTAGTTGGATTATTAAGGCACTCCTGAATTGCCGAGTTGAGGCAAAGAAATTCACTAAACATAACATTGGCAATGGAGCTAATACACTCTTTTGGATTGATAATTGGCATAAGGAGGGCTCCCTCTTGGAATTTTGGAGCAATACACTCCCAAACCCACCCCTCCTTGCAAAGGTTAGTGATCTCCTCACAAATGGTAGATGGAATTGGCCAATTCACCTCTCTCATATTGAAAGCCCTAGCTTTGTTATTAATGACACTAGCTTGGATAAGATTGGCTGGAATCTCTCACCTAATGAGGAGTTCACTTTCAAGCACACTTGGGAGCACATTAGAAGGAAGGGAGACAACTTTGAGGGCCATAACATTATTTGGCAGAAAAAACATAGTCCAAGACATAGTTTCATCGTTTGGCTTGCATTCCTTGATCGTCTCAATACAAAATTCAGATTGCTACATTGGGGATTTAACATCAATCCCACATGCATCTTCTGCTTTATGGGTTGTGAAACGAGAGACCATCTCTTCTTTGAATGTTGCTTTACTAGGAGAATTTGGAGAAAAGGCCTTTGCATCTCTCTTGTCCCAGAGAATCTGATTTCTTAGAACAAAATCATTACTTATATCACTCCTTTTGCACATGAAAAGCACTTGAAGGCTACCATCATCAAGCACCTATTTGGAACAACCATCTATCACATTTGGAAGGAAAGGAATCAGCGTCTCTTCCAAAATGAAGCCAAGACCGAGGAGTACATTTTTAATACTATTTTTAATGAAGTTAGAGTTAAACTTTCTTGCTGTAGAAAATTTACTCCCTCTCCCTTGAACATTTCGCTTTGTAAATTGTGGAGGCTCGATGAGATTATTTCTTAGTGCCTCCTCCTTTCCCCCACTCTTTTGTATGTACTTGTACTTTCTTTTTGATTTGTGAAATTCAATTACTTTCTTGCTCCGCAAAAAAAAAAAAAGAATGAGGAAGGACATCTCCTCTTAGAGGACTATGATGTTAAAAATGAGTTCATTGGCTTCTTCAAAGGTCTCCTTGGTGCTAAAAAGCCTTCTTATGTCAATGTGAATGATTTAAAGACTATTATTGGGAGAAAAATTGATGTGTCTCTTGCTGCCACCACCATTGCTCCTATTTCAAGAGATGAGATTAACAATGCTCTTTTTTCTCTCAATCCTAACAAAAGCCCAGGTCCGGATGGATTTACATCACATTTTTTCATGATTGCTTGGGAAATTGTTGGAGAGGATGTTATCAAAGCAATAAGCTCTTTCTTTGAATCAAAGAAGCTTCTAGCTGGAATGATTTACCTGATTCAAGGGCATCATAGACTTCTCTAAAAACTTTGCTAGAGGTTGAGGAGACATCTTCACTCTCAAGAAAAGAGGCCGAATCAACCTCTAAGGAAGGAGCATGGCTGGGCTTTGCCATGGATTTAGATTAACTAACTTTAGATTTTTTACTTTCTGAAATCCTTGCACTATGACGTGAAGGAGAAGAAGTTTTCTTCTTCCTACCCATGAAAAGAAAAGGGAGAAAAGGCAAGAGAAAACAGCAAGGGTTAGAAGAAAAGAAGAAGGAGGAAAAGAAGAAAAAGAAGAAAGATTTCAAAGGAGAAGGAGAAGGTGGCGGATGGTGGTGGGGGGGTGGCTGAAAGTTTTAGAGAGAAGGAAGAGGAGTTTCATGGTAGAGAGAAGTGTTTTGTATGTGTTTAAATTTGACAAGGAAGAACATTGTCAAAAGGTCTTGCAACAACTTTGGCATGTTAATCATAGACCTTTGCTTCTAAGGAAATGGAAGCCAAATCTTGAGTATATAAATCTGAATTGTAATAAAGTCCCATTGTGGGTTTTTTTTTTTTTTTGCGGATCAAGTAAGAAATTTTCATTGCAGCAAATCAGATTTGTACAAGACAATAATGGTGTGACCACCAAACCTAGACAAGAATATCATCAAGTTTCCACAATTTACAAAGGGTTTTGTTCATATGTGTTGAAGGAAACTTCCTACTACAAGAGATTTTAACTCTAACATCATTGAAAATTGTATTACAAACAAACTCCTCTGTCTTTGCTTCATTCTTGAAAATTCTTCTATTTCTTTCCATCCAGATGTGATAAACTGTAGCGCCCAAGAGATGCTTGAGGATTGATGCTTTCAAATGCTTCTCATGGGCAAATGGAGTGATGTAGTTGAAAATTTCTTGCCAACAAATAAGGCTCTCCGGAACAAGAGTTAAAGATAAGCCAAATCTCCAAATACACCTAGTAAAACTACATTCACAAAATAGATGATCTCTAGTCTCACATCCCATATAGCAAAAGATGCATGTGGTGTTGATGTTAAGCCCCCAATGTGAAATTCTGAATCTTGTGCTAAGGCGATCATGATGTGCAAGCCAAATAATAAAACCATGCCTTGGGTTGTGACCTTTATGCCAAATGATGTTATGTCCGCTGAAGTGATTACCTTTAATTCTAATATGCTCCCATGTATGTTTGAAAGAAAACCCCCCATTAGGGGAAAGAGTCCAAGCAAAAGAATCATGTGAATTCTCATCAAGTGTACAGCTTGGTGCTTCAATAGACGAAAGTTGCAAAGGCCAACTCCAAGAACCATTGAGATAAATATCACTAACCTTTGCATAGATGGATGGGGTAGGGAAGATATTGCTCCAATGCTCCATGAGTGGTCCATCATTATGCCAATTGTCAATCCAAAAGTGTGTATTCATACCATTCCCAATGTTGTGCTTTATAATATTTCTTGCATAGCCACGGCACGCAAGGATAGCCTTGAAGATCCAACTAATATCTTGAGATGTTTGCATAATCCAAATGGAAGAATCCTTGATATAATTGCAATGAATCCATTGGCTCCAAAGTGATTCTTTAATGGCATACATCCTCTAGAAATTTTTGAGCATAAAGACTTTGTTGATTTCTTCAATTCTTCTAATGCCAAGACCACCTCCATTGAATGGCAAGCAAAGATCTTTCCATGCAACTTTGGGGCCCATTCCTCTCCAAAGGAAAGCTTTAAACTTTGATCCAATAGCTGCCAAGAGACCTTTTGGAAGAGGCATAGCATTAGCCCAATATGCACAAATTTGTATGAGAGTGGACTTGATAAGAACAAGTCTACTCGCAAAGGAAAGCCAATTATTGCACCAAGCATCAAGTCTTGAATTAATCTTCTCCAAGAGTGGGTAGCAATCTGACTTTCAAAGCTTTCTAGAGGCAAGTGGAATGCCTAAATACCGGATAGGAAGTTCACCCTCATGGAAACCCACTTTTCTAATAATGGCAGCTTTGTTTTCATTTGAAATTCCCCCAAAGAAAATGTCACTCTTGGAAGGATTAATGTTCAGCCCGGATAAAGTAGCAAATGTCTTCAATGTGTCCATAATGCAATCAATGGAAGATAAATCACCTTTGCAAAAAATGAAGAGATCATCCGCAAAACAAAGATGATTAAGCTTTAATCTTGTGCATTTAGGATGAAAATGAAATCTTGGGTTGTCTTCCAACTTATTCATCAAACAAGAGAGCACCTCCATACAAATGACAAAAGGTAAGGTGAAATGGGATCCCCTTGCCTTATGCCATTAGCACCAAAAATAACCTTCCAAACCACCATTAATTGCAATAGAGAAACTAGGTGTAGTAACACAAGCCATAATCCACTTCACAAAGCCACGAGGAAACCCAAAAGCAAGAAGAGTGCATTCAAGAAAATTCCAATTCAAAGAATCAAAAGCTTTCATGATATCCACCTTGAGAGCACATCTAGGTGAGATATGTCTTCTAGAATAACCGTCAAAAGATCATGAGCAATGAGAATATTCTCAATAATATGTCTATTATGGATAAAGGCTGATTGGTTCCAAGAAATGATGTGAGGCAAGCATCCTTTGACCCTATTTGCAATGATTTTGGAAATGCACCTGTAAATGGTATTGCAACAAGAAATCGGCCTAAAATCTTTAACCAAAGAAGGGTTTGGGATTTTAGGTACAAGGGTAATAATTGTTGCAATTACCTCCTTGAGAAGCATGTTTGACTCAAAGAAAGATTTGATGGCATTTGTCACATCTTCCTTCACAATCTCCCAAGCCACCATATAAAAATGAGAGGTATAGCCATCCGGTCCCGGGCTCTTGTTAGGATGAAGAGAGAAGATAGCTTCCTTCTTCATCCTAACAAGAGCCTGGGACCGGTTGAGGTAAAAAACGAATTCATTGGCTACTACAAAAAGCTTCTTGGTTCAAAAGCTGTTACTCATGTTAATGTGGATATCTTGAAGAGTATTATTGGGAAAGCAATTGATGTTAATTTTGCTGCCACCATTTGTGCACCTATCACAAGGAATGAAATCAAGGAAACTCTTTTTTCCCTTAATCCCAACAAAAGTCCGGGTCCGGATGGCTTCACATCTCATTTCTATATGGTTGCTTGGGATATTGTTGGTGAGGATGTTACTAATGCTATCAGCTCCTTCTTTGAAACAAGCAAGCTTCTTAGGAGGTAAATTCTACCATTATTGCACTTGTACCTAAAATTCCTAACCCTCCATGGTTAAAGATTTTAGGCCAATATCTTGTTGCAATACTATTTACAAGTGCATTTCGAAGATTATTGCTAATAGGATCAAAGGTTGCTTGCATCACTTAATTTCATGGAATCAATCAGCCTTTTTAAAGGACCGACTTATCAATGAGAATATCCTTCTTGCACATGATATTTTAAGAGGTTATTCTAGAAGCCATATCTCCCCAAGATGCGCCATCAAAGTTGATCTTATGAAAGCTTTTGACACTCTTAATTGGAGCTTTATTGAATGCACTCTTCTTGCATTTGGTTTTCCTCAAAAGTTTGTTGAATGGATTAAAGTATGCATTACAACTCCTAGCTTCTCTATTGCTCTTAATGGTGGTTTGGAAGGCTATTTTATTGGAGCAAATGGAATTCGACAAGGTGACCCCATCTCTCCCTATCTTTTTGTTCTTTGTATAGAAGTGCTTTCTTGCATGCTTAACAAATTGGAGAATTGTTCAAGCTTTCATTTCCATCCAAAATGTTCTCACTTGAAGCTGAACCACCTTTGTTTTGCAGATGATCTCTTCATTTTTGGTAAAGGAGACTTGAGCTCTATTATTGTATTTTGAATACTTTGAAGAACTTCTCCTTTTATTCTGGTCTGAAAATCAATGAAGCTAAGAGTGACATTTTCTTTGGAGGGGTCTCTTATGAAACTAAAATGGCTATCCTTGAAAGAGTTGGTTTCAATGAAGGTGATCTTCCAATTCGATACTTGGGCATTCCACTTGTTTCTAGAAAACTAAGGAAAGCCGATTGCTATCCTCTCTTGGAAAAAATTAATGCAAGAATTGATTCATGGTGCAACAATTAGCTCTCCTTTGCGGGAAGACTTGTGCTTATCAAATCCATTCTTATTCAACACTTTGCATATTAGGCAAATGCTCTTCTTATTCCTAAAGGTGTCTTGGCTGCCATTGAATCAAAGTTCAAAGCATTTTTGTGGAGAGACACAGGGCCCAAAGTTGCTTGGAAGGAAGTTTGCCTCCCCATGCATGAAGGAGGACTTGGAATCAGAAAGTTAGAGGAAGTCAATTTGGTTTGCATGCTTAAAGTCTTCTGGAGAATGTATTCAGCCAAGGAAACACTATGGAGTCAATGGATACATACAAATTACATCAAAGATTCTTCCATTTGGGTGTTGCATACTCCTAAGGATGCTAGTTGGATTTTGAAGATTCTTCTTAAATGTCGAGGTCTTGCAAAGAATTACATTCAGCATAGAATTGGGAATGGTACAAACACATTCTTTTGGATTGATAATTGGTTCAAAGATGGTTCACTCTTGGAACATTGGTCAAGTACATTTCCAGCCCCTCCTCTCCTCTCAAAGGTATGTGACATCTTCTCTAATGGAACATGAAATTGGCCAACTCACCTTCAACATATTGATGTTCCAAATTTTATTCTTCATGGAGACAACATTGATAAAATGATTTGGACTCTTTCTCCAAGTGGAGACTTCTCTTTCAAACACACTTGGGAGTATTTTCGAAGGAAGGAAGCCACTTCAAGGGTTATAACCTCATTTGGCACAAGGGGCATAATCCAAGGCATAGCTTTATTGTTTGGCTTGCATTCCTTGACTGATTGAGTACAAGGTTCAGAATTCTTCATTGGGGGCTCAATATTAACCCATGTTGCATCTTTTGTAGAATGGGTTGTAAAACGATGGTCCTTCTTTTTTTCGAATGTAGTTTCACTTGAAGGATTTGGAGAAAGGGTCTTCTTCTCACCAAAATTCCGGAAAGCTTGATCTCTTGGAAAGACATTATCACTTATATCACTCCTTTTTCCCTTGAAAAGCATTTGAAAAGATTCATGCACTCAAGGAGATGCTTTATAGAGTACAATCTGATTTGATGAGTGGCCTTCTCAATGATGAAATTCTTGATATGGAGAAAGATATTTTGGCTAAGATTGAAGCTCTTGAGTCCACCTACAATCATATGCTGCACCAGAAATCTCGGCTCAATTGGGTTAAAGATGGTGACGCAAACACAAAGTTTTTCATAGTACTATTCAGGAAGGAAAAGGAAAAACACTATTAATGCTATCCAATATATGAATGGTACTCTTGTTTCATCAAGTGAAGGCATTAAGGCGAAATTCATATTGTTCTTCAAAGGCCTACTTGGCACTCCCTTTTGGACTTGTGCAAATATTGACATTATTAAAGCTATCGCTGGAAAATCTATTGATGAGGATTGCATTAATTTGCTGGTGGCAACTTTTACCCATGAGGAAATCAAAAACACTCTCTTCTCTCTCAATCCAAACAAAAGCCCGGGGCCGGATGGTTTTACATGGCTGCTTGGAGCATTGTTGGTGATGATGTTTTGAAGGCCATTAGTTCCTTCTTTGATTCCACAAAGCTTCTTAATGAGGTAAATGCCACTTACATTGCTTTAGTGCCAAAAGTCTCAAATCCTTCTATGGTTAAAAGACTATAGGCCTATTGCTTGTCGCAACACCATTTACAAGTGTATATCCAAGATGCTTGCAAATAGACTCAAGGCTTGTCTTCCAAGGATTATTTCATGGAATCAATCTACTTTCATCAAAGATAGACTCATCAATGAAAATATTCTTGTTGCTCATGAGGTTCTTAGGGGATATTCAAGAAACCATATTTCTCCTAGATGTGCTCTTAAGGTTGACATCATGAAGGGTTTTTTTTTTTTTTTTGGCGGGATAAGTGAGAATTTTCATAAAAATGTGTTAAATGTACAAGTACAAGATGGAGAAGGTACAAAAAGAATCTAAACAAAAATATTTTCTAATCTCCAATTTTGCATAATGATTTGTTCAAAGGTGAAGAAGGAAACTTTTTACAATTTGAGAGTTTAACTCTAACATCATTAAAAATAGCATGGAAGATGTGCTCATGAGGTTCTTATTGCTTATCAATGAAAAAAGATAGACTCATCAATGAAAATATTCTTGTTGCTCATGAGGTTCTTAGGGGATATTCAAGAAACCATATTTCTCCTAGATGTGCTCTTAAGGTTGACATCATGAAGGCTTTTTTTTTTTGCTGGATAAGTGAGAATTTTCATAAAAATGTGTTAAATGTACAAGTGCAAGATGGAGAAGGTACAAAAAGAACCTAAACAAAAATATTTTCTAATCTCCAATCTTTGCATAATGATTTGTTCAAAGGTGAAGAAGGAAACCTTTTACAATTTGAGAGTTTAACTCTAACATCATTAAAAATAGCATGGAAGATGAACTCCTCGGTTTTAGCTTTGTCTTTGAAGATGCACTGATTCCTTTCAATCCAAATGTGGTACACGGCTACACAAAAGAAATGTTTGATGATGGTTGCTTTCAAATGCTTTTCAAGGGAAAAAGGAGTGATACAAGTGATAATGTCTTCCCAAGAGATCAAGCTTTCCGGAATTTTGGTGAGAAGAATCTTTCTCCAAATCCTTCAAGTGAAACTACATTCGAAAAAAAGATGGTCCCTCGTTTCACAACCCATTCTACAAAAGATGCAACATGGGTTAATATTGAGCCCCCAATGAAGAATTATGAACCTTGTACTCAATTGGTCAAGGAATGCAAGCCAAACAATAAAGCTATGCCTTGGATTATGCTCCTTGGGCCAAATGAGGTTGTAACCCTTGAAGTGGCTGCCCTTCCTTCGAAAATGCTCCCAAGTGTGTTTGAAAGAGAAGTCTCCATTGCATTTCCAAATTACTTTCTCTCTCTACCATGAATTCTCTCTTCCTTCTCTCTAACCCTACCTAAACCGCCACCTTCCTCCACCACTAAATCAGCACCTCTTCCATCGTTCCACCAACACAACTTCCATTTTTGAAGCCCCAACCATTGACACCTAAACACTCTTCCAAACCGTCCCTCAACTCCTCCATTCTTGCATTCATGGGAAAGAAGAAGAAGGCCTCTTCTCCGACTAGATTTAGTGCAAGGCTAAATGCAAGAAAGCAAAACATGGATTCTATTTCTAATGCTCAAGTTGGTTCATCTACACCACAAAATGAGGTTGATTCAGCCTCTTCACCTCTTGCTAGTGGAGATGCTCACTCAACCTCAAGTTTGGTTCTCAAAGAAGTCTATGAAGCTCTTGAAGCTGGAACTTCCTTTAAAGAGCATGTTGATAAGCAAAACAAAGCCAAAGCCGACTTGGTCTGAAGCTTAGCTAGTCAATCCAAAGCTCGATCTTCTCCAAGAGCTAAAATGGATGTTGGTCCTTGTACTAAGCAATCGGAAATGGCACTTTCAAAGCTTCTTTTTTTTTTTGCGGATTAAAAAAAAAAAAGCTTTCAAAGCTTCTTTTTCATTCACCTTGCCAAAGCTCTTCTTGCTTAAGCCCTTGTAATCCAAACGGGCATGGCCAGCAAGGAAATAATGCTTCTACTCTTGCATTTGACGCTTCAGTCGAAGGATGGGGAAATGAAGAAGAAAGGTTATTACCCGCTGGACAAAAACTAGATGATGCTATTAACCTTGGGTTAAAACACCTTCCACCTGAACTTGTAAGTAACTTTTCAGGTCAAACCAAGCATATTTTGACAACACAAAAGGGACATGACCCCTTGCAATCAGATTCTACTAATTCAAATGCTGGCCCACGAAAAATTCAAGAAGATTTCCCTCCACTTGCAAGTCCTATAGCCGGTCCAACTAGGCCAAGTTAGCTCCTCACTTATGATGATGTGGATGCCACATATGACAAGAATGCCATGCTTTCAAATGCTAAAAATCAGAGAACAACTTCTATGGGAGAGCATCGAGCAAAACCTTCTTCCAAAGGCAAGGAACACTCTCAAGGTAACTTTATGTCTCCTCATTCTAGTGATGAAGCAAGGAAGTTTAATATTGGTACCTCAAATCTGCCTTTATATAATGCTCTCCCAAAAGCTCAAGAGAATGCTAGGCAAAATCAAGCTCAAACAACCAGCCACTATAATGCTTGGAAGAAACCACTAAGGCTAAGATTTGAGCCTAGTTCTAATGATCCTTCTCCTGATTGGGGTGGTGTGTTTGCTGAACATTTGGATACAAATCTTAAATTTGATGAAGAGCATGTTTTTAACTTGGTAAATGGCAATAGAGAGGTGGTTGATCCCCCGGAGGACTTGTATGAAGATGGGAACAAATTTTGGAATCATTGTCTTGTTGGGCAATTCTTAGGTGCTCCCCCACCTTTCTTCCTTATCAAAAACATGGTGGAGTTTGTTTGGAAGAAATTTGGCAAGGTTGATATTCATACTAAAGGAAAGGGTCTCTTCATTTTCAGATTTGAAAAAGAAGAGTTTTGCCAAAAGATTCTTCAACAACTATGGCATGTCAACCATAGGCCACATTTGTTGAGGAAATGGGATCAAAATCTTGAGTTTGTTAACTTATCTTGCAAAAAAGTCCCTATTTGGGTTAAGCTTTGGGATGTTCCAATGAGCGACTTGGATATATTGCCTCTTTCATTGGAAAGCCAATCCAAATGGATGCTCTCACCGATTCAAGAAGGAATTTGGAGTTTGCAAGAGTTTGTATTGAAGTTGATTTGGAAGAAAATCTTCCGGATGTGGTTTATCCAAAACTTAGAAATGGTTCAAAGGCAAAGGTTATAGTGGAATATGCTTGGAAGCCAACAAAATGCTCACATTGTAAGATGGTTGGACATGTGGAGGATCATTGCCCACTTAAGCCTAAAGCATAACCTCAAAAGCAAATTACAAAACAGCCCACAAAAACTCATTATGAGTGGCAAGCTGTGAGCAAGAAAGCTCCATTGAAGTCAAGTAATGCTCCTAATGAATCCCATGGTGAAGGAATTTCTTCAAAGGCTAAGGAAACATCTTCAAGGCATTCCATTGCTAGGGTTCCTCTTGACCCCTCAAGCTCTAAAATAATGCACTCTAATCACTTTGAGATTCTTGGTCATGCGGGAGAAATTGAAGATGAAAATCAAAGGCGTCTTGACCAGCATAGTAGGGAAGAAGAATTGGGTAATAGTGGCTCACCGAATGCAAAAAGCAACCATGAAATTGAGCCTAGTGCTCCTCCTTTACCTCCTCAATGAATTTTTGCTCATGGAATATTAGGGGACTAAATTCCCCTAATAAGCAAAAGGAAGCAACATTGATGATCAATAAACACCACTTGGACATTCTTTGCCTTTTAGAGAACAAAGTGGTTAGTGATGAAAATATCAAACTCATTAGTGCTCGTTTTGAGAAAGTTGGTTTTACAAGCTACTTCGATGATTTTACTAAGGGGTGGATTTGGCTTTTTTGGAAGAAAGGTATTAAAGCAACTTGGATTGACTCTTGTGATCAAGCTTTGCTCTTTAATTTTGATGATCAAATTCATACGCCTTTCTTTGTTGCCTTCATCTATGGCCACAATGAAGCTTCAAAAAGATATGAACTTTGGAGAAAACTTGAGCTTTGGTGTGCATGGTGTGAAGAAAGTGATTTTTGTCTCATGGGGGATTTCAATGAGGTTTTGCATTGTGGTGACAAATCTAACACTGTTGCCATTCCAAAAAGTGCTGGTGCTTGCCAAAACTTTGTGGCAAATGCAAAGTTGCAAGAAGTTAATGCACATGGACCACGCTTCACTTGGACAAATAAGAGCCATGATGAAAACTACTTGGCTAGCAAGCTTGATAGAGCTTTCATCAATGGAAATTGGCTGCACAATTATCAACATTCTTTTCTTTTGGTTGCTAGCCCCGGTGTCTCCGATCATTGCCCTCTCATCATGCATACATGTAAGTCTTGGAAATCCTCACTAAAGCCCTTCAAATTTTATAATGTGTGGACATCTCATTTGGATTTCCTAAAACTTGTTGAAGACCATTGGTGTACACGGGTCTTTGGTACACCAATGTACATTCTCTACCAAAAGCAAAAAGCATTAAAACTTGCTCTTAGATCTTTTGACAAAGAGAATTTTGCTGCCATCCCATTTGCCATCAAAAATCTTCGGGAGGAGCTTGAAAATGTTCAATACTTTCTCCTTAATGGTGAGCAAAATAACTCTCTCATTGATAAGGAGAAATGCATTTTGAGCAAATTGGAGGAGCTTGATGCAAAGCAGAAAGCCATGCTTTACCAAAAATTGAGACTTACTTGGATCAAAGAAGGAGATACAAATACAAAATTTTTCCATAATGTTGTTAAAGGTAGGAAGCTCAAAAACACTATCCATGCTATCAAGAATGAGAATGGTCATACTCTTTTTGAAGATGATGAAGTGAAAGAGGAATTCATTGGCTATTTCAAGAAGCTTCTTGGTGTTGAATCTTCCACAAGCATTAATGTTGATCTTTTGAAAAATATTATTGACAAGCAAATTGATCATGATTTTGTTGCCACCACCATTGCCCCTATCACAAATGATGAAATCAAGGATGCGCTCTTTTCTCTCGACCCAAACAAAAGCCCGGGTCCAGATGGCTACACTTCTCATTTTTACAAGGTTGCTTGGGAGATTGTGGGGAAGGATGTCTAAAATGCAATCAGGTCTTTTTTTGAATCGAGCAAGCTCCTCAAAGAGGTAAATGCCACTATTATTGCTCTTGTGCCTAAAACTCCAAATCCTTCCATGGTCAAGGATTATAGGCCAATTTCATGTTGTAATACCATCTACGAGTGCATCTCTAAGATCATTGCAAATAGGATAAAAGTTTGTTTATCCCATATCATCTCATGGAACCAATCAGCATTCATAAAGGGTAGACTCATCCATGAAAATATCCTCATTGCACATGACATCATGAGAGGTTATCAAAGGAGACATATTTCCACAAGATGTGCATTTAAAGTTGACATTATGAAAGCCTTTGACTCCTTGAATTGGAGATTCATTGATTGCACACTTCTTGCTTTTGGCTTTCCCAAAAAGTTTGTGGATTGGATTATGGCCTGTATTAAAACTCCTAGCTTCACCATTGCCCTCAATGGAGGTTTGGAAGGTTATTTCTTTGGTGCAAATGGCATTAGGCAAGGAGATCCTATCTCCCCTTATCTCTTTGTCCTTTGTATGGAGGTTCTTACATGTATGCTAAACAACTTGGCAAACAACTCGAGATTTCATTTTCACCCAACATGTGGAAGCATAAAAAGCTTAATCATCTTTGTTTTGCGGATAATCTACTTATCTTTTGTAAAGAGGACATGAATTCAATTGATTGCATCATGGATACATTGAAGACTTTTTCAACTTACTCAGGGCTGATTATTAACAATGCTAAGAGTGTTATCTTCCTTGGTGGGGTTCCAAATGAGGAGAAAAGAGCGATCATGGATAGAATTGGGTTCCAAGAAGGTGAGCTTCCAATCCGTTATTTGGGCATCCCACTTGTTTCAAGAAAGCTTAGAAAGAATGATTGCTGTCCTCTCTTGGAAAAAATCAATTTTAAGCTTGACTCATGGTGCAACAATTGGCTCTCTTTTGCCGGGAGACTTGTGCTTATCAAATCCATTCTTACTTAGATTTGTGCTTATTGGGCAAATGCATTTCTTTTGCCTAAAGGAGTTACGGTTGCCATTGAGACAAAATTCAAAGCCTTTTTGTGGAGAGGGACTGGTCCTAAGGTGGCATGGAAGGATACTTATCTCCCATTAAAGGCGGGGGGACTTGGTATCCAGAGCATTGAGGAGGTTAACTTAACATACATGCTGAAAATTTTTTGGAGGATGTATGTAATAAAAGAAACACTTTGGGGTCAATGGGTTCAAGCAAACTATATCAAAGGCTCTTCTATTTGGATATTACAAATTCCCAAGGATGCAAGTTGGGTTTTTAAAACACTTCTTGGCTGCCGTATTATTGCAAAAAGGTTTATCCAACACAAGGTTGGCAATGGAGCAAACACTTTCTTTTGGAGTGATAATTGGCACAAGAATGGTTCTCTTTTTGAGCATTGGATTAATGCCATTCCACATCCCCTACTTCATGCAAACGTATGTGAGATTTTCATTGATAGTACATGGAATTGGCCAATGCATCTCTCCCGAGTTGATGTTCCAGATTTTGGTCTTAATGAAAGCACAATGGATAAAATTTCATGGAATCTTTCCCCATGTGGAGGCTTTTCATTCAATCATACTTGGGAAAATATAAGAAGAAAAGGCACTCATTTTGAAGGATTTAATTTCATTTGGCACAAGAGGCATAATCCAAAACATAGCTTCATTGTTTGGCTTGCTTTTCTTGATCGCCTTAGCACAAAATTCAGAATCTTGCATTGGGGCCTTAATATCAATCCAACATGTATCTTTTGTTACATGGGTTGTGAGACTAGAGAGCATCTCTTCTTTGAATGTTATTTCACAAGGAGGATTTGGAGAAAGGGTTTGCAACTCACTCTTGTTCTGGAGAATCTGATTTGTTGGCATGAAATTATTGATTACATCACTCCCTTTGCCCTTGAAAAACATTTGAAGGCCACAATTTTCAAGCATCTTTTTGGGGCAGCCATCTACAACATTTGGATTGAAAGGAATCAACGTTTCTACAAAAATCAAGCAAGAACCGAGGAGTTTATTTTTGATACTATCTTTAATGATGTTAGAGTTAAACTCTCTAATGGTAGAAAATTTCAGTCTTCTCTTTTGAACAAAGCTTTATGTAAAATGTGGAGATTAGAAGATATCATTGTATAGGTTCACTTTTCCTTCCCTCCACATCATTTTGTACATGTACACCTTAACTTGATGAAATATAATTAATCTTACTTGCCCCGCAAAAAAAAAGAGAAGTCTTCATTTGGAGAAAGAGTCCAAATCATTCTATCAATGTTGTCTCCATGAAGAATAAAATTTGGAACATCAATATGTTGAAGGTGAGTTGGCCAATTCCATGTTCCGTTAGAGAAGATGTCACATGCCTTTGAGAGGTGAGGTGGGGCTGGAAATGTACTTGACCAATGCTCCAAGAGTGAACCATCTTTGTACCAATTATCAATCCAAAAGAATGTGTTTGTACCATTCCCAATTCTATGCTGAATGTAATTCTTTGCAAGACCTCGGCATTTAAGAAGAATCTTCAAAATCAAACTAGCTTCCTTAGGAGTATGCAGCACCCAAATGGAAGAATCTTTGATGTAATTTGTATGTACCCATTGACTCCATAGTGTTTCCTTGGCTGAATACATTCTCCAGAAGACTTTAAGCATGCAAACCAAATTAACTTCCTCTAACTTTCTAATTCCAAGTCCTCCTTCATGCATGGGGAGGCAAACTTCCTTCCAAGCAACTTTGGGCCCTGTGTCTCTCCACAAAAATGCTTTGAACTTTGATTCAATGGCAGCCAAGACACCTTTAGGAATAAGAAGAGCATTTGCCCAATATGCAAAGTGTTGAATAAGAATGGATTTGATAAGCACAAGTCTTCCTGCAAAGGAGAGCCAATTGTTGCATCATGAATCAATTCTTGCATTAATTTTTTCCAAGAGAGGATAGCAATCGGCTTTCCTTAGTTTTCTAGAAACAAGTGGAATGCCCAAGTATCGAATTGGAAGATCACCTTCATTGAAACCAACTCTTTCAAGGATAGCCATTTTAGTTTCATAAGAGACCCCTCCAAAGAAAATGTCACTCTTAGCTTCATTGATTTTCAAACCAGAATAAAAAAAGAAGTTCTTCAAAGTATTCAAAATACAATCAACAGAGCTCAAGTCTCCTTTACAAAAATGAAGAGATCATCTGCAAAACAAAGGTGGTTTTTTTTCGCGGAGCAAGAAAGTAATTGTATTTCACTAATCAATAAAAATGTACAAGTACATACAAAAGAGTGGGGGAAAGTAGGAGGCACTAAGAAATGATCTCATCAAGCCTCCACAATTTACAAAGCAATTTGTTCAAGGGAGAGGGAGTAAATTTTCTACAGCAAGAAAGTTTTTTTTTTGCGGGGCAAGTAAGATTGGATAAATTCCAAATATCAAAAGTTTAAATGTACAAAAGTTGTGAAGTAGTACAAGAACCTATACAATAACATCTCCTAATCTCCACAATCTACATAAAGTTTTGTTCAAAGAAGAAGACTGAAATTTTCTACCATTTGTAAGTTTAACTCTAACATCATTAAAGATAGTATCAAAAATAGACTCCTCGGTTCTAGCTTGGTTTTTGAAGATACGTTGATTCCTTTCAATCCAAATGTTGTAGATGGCTGCCCCAAAAAGATGCTTGAATATTGTGGCCTTCAAATGCTTTTCAAGGGCAAAAGGAGTGGAGTACTCAATAATATCATGCCAACAAATCATATTTTTCGGAACGAGAGTGAGTGGCAAACCCTTTCTCCAAATCCTCCTGGTGAAACAACATTCAAAAAAGAGATGCTCCCTAGTTTCACAACCCATGTAACAAAAAATACACATTGGATTAATATGGAGCCCCCAATGCAAGATCCTGAATTTTGTGCTAAGGCAATCATGAAAAGCAAGCCAAACAATGAAGCTATGTTTAGGATTATGCCTCTTGTGCCAAATGTAATAATAACCTTCAAAATGAGTGCCCTTTCTTCTAATACTTTCCCAAGTGTGGAAAAATGTGAAGCCTTCACAAGGAGAAAGGTTCCATGAAATTTTATCCATGGTGCCTTCAATAAGATCAAAACCGTGAACATCAACTTGGGAGAGGTAAATTGGCCAATTCCAAAAGCCATCAATGAAAATATCACTAACCTTTGAGTGAAGTGGGGGATACAGAATTGCATTAGTCCAATGCTCAAGTAAAGGGCCGTCCTTGTGCCAATTGTCAATCCAAAAGAAGGTGCTTGCTCCATTGCCAATCTTGTGTTGGATATATCTTTTTGCCAAAACTCGGCAGCCAAGAAGAGTTTTGAAAACCCAACTTGCATCCTTGGGAGTTTGTAACATCCAAATAGAAGAGTCTTTGATATAGTTTGCATGAACCCATTGACTCCAAAGCGAATCTTTAGTTGCATATATCTTCCAAAAAATTTTCAGCATGTATGTAAGATTAACCTCTTCAATGCTTCGAATACCAAGTCCTCCCTCCTTTAATGGGAGACAAATATCCTTCCATGCCACCTTTGGACCAGTCCCTCTCCACAAAAAGGCTTTGAATTTTGTCTCAATGGCTGTCATAACACCTTTTGGTAAAAGAAAAGCATTTGCCCAATAAGCACAGATCTGAATAAAGACGGATTTGATGAGCACAAGTCTTCCTGCAAAAGAAAGCCAATTATTGCACCATGAATCAAGCTTAGAGTTGATTTTTTTCCAAGAGTGGACAGCAATCATTCTTCCTAAACTTTCTTGAAACAAGTGGAATGCCCAAGTAACGAATTGGTAGCTCACCCTCTTGGAACCCAATTCTATCCATAATTGCTCTTTTCTCCTCATTCGAAACCCCTCCAAGGAAGAAAACACTCTTAGCATTATTAATAATCAGCCCTGAGTAAGTTGAGAAAGTCTTCAATGTGTTCATGATGCAATCAATTGAATTCATATCCCCTTTGCAAAAGATAAGAAGATCATTCGCAAAACAAAGATGATTAAGCTTTATGCTCCCACATTTTGGGTGAAAGTGAAACCTCGGGTTATTTGCCAAGTTGTTTAGCATGCATGTAAGCACCTCCATACAAAGGACAAAGATGTAAGGGGAGATGGGGTCTCCTTGCCTTATGCCATTTGCACCAAAGAAATAACCTTCCAACCCTCCATTGAGGGCAATGCTGAAACTAGGAGTTGTGATGCACGCCATAATCCAATCCACAAACTTTTTGGGAAAGCCAAAAGCCAAAATTGTGCATTCAATGAATCTCCAATTCAAGGAATCAAAAGCTTTCATAATGTCAACTTTAAACGCACATCTTGAAGAGATATGTCTCCTTTGATAACCTCTCATAATGTCATGTGCAATAAGAATATTTTCATGGATGAGTCTACCCTTGATGAAGGCTGATTGGTTCAACCTCTTTTTGACAATATTCCTCTTTCTCTCTCTTGAACCAAAATGCTCTCCCTTCTCTCTACACACTTTGCACTCGGCCTTCGTTCAACCACATACACCACCTCTCTCGTCTTTCCTCTTTCTTACTTACTTCTTTATTAAGCACCTTTTCATCTCGATTTCCATGGCAAAGAAGAAGAAAGGATCATCTCCATCAAGGCATAGTGCACGTATCTCAGCAAAGATTCAAGCTAAGGAATGTTCATCTTCGGGAAAAAACACAAAAGTCATTCTTGAGGAGGTTGATTCAGCGTCTTTTATTTCTCCTCTTGAGAAAGAGAATGAAGAAGCTTCATCAACCTCAAGCAAGGAACTCCGTGAAGCCTTTGTTGCTTTTGAGTCGGGGAAAACTTTCAAAGCTCTACAAATGGAGAAAGACAAAGAAAAGCTTGAGCTCGTGAAATCTCTTTCAAGGAAAGCTCGATCATTATCTCCCCCTAGCAAGGGCTCCATTTCCTCTTCAAAAGAAAATCTTGAGGTTAAGGATTATTCACAAAACCATCTCGGTTCACCAACTAAGTTTCAAGCATCCTCTAGCCCTAGGGTCCTCTCAAAGTTTCAAAAGGGTTCTGAAAACACTCATGCAAGCAACTTAGAAGCTTCGGGCTTGAAGGAAGAAGAGGTTGAAGATGGGGTTTTACACGCTGGTCAGAACAAACATGCTTTGGATATTAACCCTGGGGAAAAGAGGAGCATGCTTTTTCTGATTTTGACAGCCACTTTGCAGCCCAAACTCCCCAAAAGTTGACAGCTCATTCCCAAGATCCAAAGCAAAAGGTTGGTGCATTTTGTCTTTCACAAGATTTCGGCTCTTTTGAGGGAAATTTCCCTCCACTTAATAGCTCGCTTTCAGCAAAGGAAAAAGGGGTCCACAACCGAGATGACATGGCTGCCATGTCATTTTATAAGGACACTTCAGCAAGCACACCAACTCAGCCCCCTCCTCCAGACGAAGAAGCAGCTCGTGTTTACACCACTCAGCCAACTTATGCGCATTTCAAAAATGAGGATTGGGAGGAGAAGAGTGCACTTGAAAATAAAAGAGCCTCACATCAAAATGTTCAACAAAATGCACAACAAAATGCTTGGAAATAGCCACCAAAAATCAGGTTTGAACCTACTTCTAAGACACCATCTCTTGATTGGGGAAAGGACTTTGCTGAATTTATTAGCACAAATCTTCAATTTGATGATGAAATGGAAGTTAAAATCATCAATGGAGTTAGGGATGTGGTCGACCCCCCGGATGATTTATATGATGAAGGGGACAAACTTTGGACCCATTGTTTAGTTGGCCAATTTATTGGCGCCCCACCACCTTTCTTTCTTATCAAAAACATGGTTGACTTTGCTTGGAGAAGGTTTGGCAATGTTGACATCTATCATAAAGGGAAAGGGCTGTATGTCTTCAAATTTGATAAAGAAGAACATTGTCAAAAGGTTTTGCAACAACTATGGCATGTGAACCATAGGCCTTTGCTTCTAAGGAAATGGAAGCCAAATCTTGAGTACATTAATCTGAATTGTAACAAAGTCCCATTATGGGTTAAGTTATGGAATATTCCAATGAGTCTTTGGTCAAAGAGAGGATTAAACTGTGTTGCTTCCTTCATTGGTAAGCCTATTCAAATGGATGCCTTGACTGAATCAAAAAGAAATCTTGAATTTGCAAGAGTTTGCATTGAGGTAAATTTGGAAGAAAGTCTCTCGGATGCTGTTTTCCCTAAGCTTAGAGATGGTTCCCGAGCCCAAGTTGAGGTAGAATATGCTTGGAAGCCTTCAAAATGCTCACATTGTAAAATGGTGGGCCATATGGTGGATAAATGTCCCATGAAACCGGCTGATCAACACTCTCATGATCAACCATTGATTTCAAAACCTAAGCAAAAGAAGCAAGAGGATTGACAAGTCATTGGGAAAAAACCTTCAACAAATGATAGAAATGCACCAAACTTTGAGAAAGCAAGCAACACAAATTCTTCAAGCAAGATGGCTGATCCCATTAGGCCAAGCTCTCCAAAACAAATCAGAAATGCAAATGGATCATTTCAAAAGCCCCAACATCAAAATAAATTTCAAGTCCTTGAAGATGATAGTGAGGAGATCAAAGCTCCACCAAATATCCCCGAGGAAGGAGAATTCGTTGCTGAACCAAGCTTAGCTCAAAGCACACATCAAGAGGATCCCCTTCCTCTTCCACCCTCATGATTTTTTGCTCTTGGAATGTTAGGGGTCTTAATTCCCCTAAAAACGCAAGGAAATAAAGTTGCTTATTGGCAAGCATAACCTCGATTGTGTTTGTGTTTTGGAAACAAAAACCAGCCAAGAAGAAAATTGCATCGCCACTTATTTTAGTTGTTTGGGGTTTGATAATCATGTTGATGAAAATGTTGCTGGTCGTCTTTGGCTCTTTTGGAAAAACCATCTCAAGACTACTATTATTGATTCTTTTGATCAAGGTATGCTTTGCCATTTTGCTTGCCCACCTCTTGATCCTTTTTGTTATTTTTGTTTATGGCCGAAATGCCCCCCAAAAAAGGAAATCACTTTGGCAGCATATTGAAAAATGGAGTTTTTGGTGCAAAGATGACCCTCTTTGTATTCTTGGGGATTTCAATGAAGTTCTTCACAGTGGGGACAAATCTTCCACTTTGTCTATCCCCTCTAGTGCTTGGGACTTCAAGGATTGTATCCATAAAGCAAGCCTCCTTGAATTCAACCATATTGGTCCACATTTTACTTGGACAAATAGGAACTCAAATGGCAACCTCCGTGCAAGCAAGATTGATAGAGCTTTGATGAATCAATGTTGGATGAATTGTATGGAGGACTCTTTTCTTTTGGTTGGGAGTCCGGGAATCTCTAATCATTGCCCGCTCATCCTTCACACTTGTAAGCCCAATCCGTCCTCTCCAAAGCCTTTCAAATTCTATAATGCTTGGGTTTCACATGATCAATTCTTGCATATTGTGGAAGATCATTGGAGTGCACGGGTCTTTGGCACTCCAATGTTCATCTTGTATCAAAAGCAAAAACGCCTCAAGTTTGCTTTAAGGAAGTTTGATAAAGAGCACTTCTCTTGCATTCCTCAAAAGATTCACGCACTCAAGGAGATGCTTTGTAATGTGCAATCCGATTTGATGAATGGCCTTCTCAATGATGGAATTCTTGATATGGAGAAAGATATTTTGGCTAAAATTGAAGCTCTTGAGGCCACTTTCAATCATATGCTGCACCAGAAATCTCGGCTCAATTGGATTAAAGATGGTGATGCAAACACAAAGTTTTTTCATAGCACTATTCAGGGAAGGAAGAGGAAGAACACTATTCATGCTATCCAAGATCTGAATGGTACCCTTATTTCTTCAAATGAAGGTATTAAGGAGGAATTCATCTCATTCTTCAAAAACCTTCTTGGTACCCCCTTCTGGACTTGTGCAAATACTGACTCCATCAAAGCTATCGTTGGGAAATCTATTGATGAGGATTGCATCAATTTGCTGGTGGCACCTTTTACCCATGAGGAAATCAAGAACACTCTTTTCTCTCTCAATCCGAACATTCTTTTGATTTCCCCTTGGGATTGATTACCCCCCCCCTTGATCTTTTGATTTCTTTGATCTTTTGTTGTCATTGCTCCTTTTCATTTGCTGGTTTGTTTGATTGTCCCTTGTTTTTCTTTTAAACCTCTAAAGCTTAGCTTTGGTTAGTATTGTTGTATCTTTAGGTTGAGAGGTTTTGATGGTTTTGTACAAATTTGCGCTTAATAAACTTACTTAATCCGCAAAAAAAAAAGTCCACCTTCTTGCAATGGAAGGCAAACATCCCTCCAAGCCACTTTAGGACCAATTCCTTTCCATAAAAATGTTTTGAATTTTGATTCAATGGATGACAACACATTTTTTTTTTTGGGGGGCAAGTAAGAATGTTTTTCATTAAATTTCCAAATGACAACACATTGTTGGGGAGAAAGATGGCGCTTGCCCAAAAAGCATAAATTTGAATGAGAGTGGATTTGATCAAGACAAGTCTTCCCGCAAAAGAGAGCCAATTATTGCACCAAGAATCAATTCTTGCTGAAATTCTCTCAAAAAGAGGCAAGCAATTAGCTTTTCTAAGCCTTCTTGAGACAAGGGGAATGCCCAAATAGCGTATTGGAAGCTCACCTTCTTGAAAACTAACCCGCTCCAAAATAGCCAATTTAGTATCATTAGTCACTCCACCAAGGAAAATCACACTTTTTGAATTGTTGATTTTCAGCCAAGAGAGATTTGAGAAAGTGTCCAAGGTACCCATAATGCATTCAATGGAGCTTAAATTCCCTTTGCAAAAGATAAAAGATCACCCATAAAACAAAGGTGATTAAGCTTTAAGCGCCCACATTTTGGATGAAATTGGAAGCCCATATTGCTGTCCATCCTATTAAGAAGACAAGAAAGAACCTCCATGCAAAGAACAAAAAGATATGGAGAGGTGGGGTCACCTTGTCTAATACCATTTGCACGAAAGAAGAAGCCTTCCAACAACTGGATCTCTTTTGGGGGAAGACTTGTGCTCATCAAATCCGTCCTTACTCAGATTTGTGCTTATTGGGCAAATGCATTTTTTTTTTGCGGGGTAAGAAAGTTTGTGTGTATTCCTAAAAGTCAAAAGAAAAATGTACAAGTACAAAAGAGGAAGTAAAAGTGGAGAGCAGGCCTATACAAGAATGTCATCTAGCCTCCACAAATTACATAATATTTTGTTCAAAAGAGAGGAAGGAATTTTCTTCCAGTAGAGATTTTGACTCTTACATCATTGTAAATAGAATTGAAAATGCTTTCTTCATTTTTTGCATCATTATGAAAAATGCGATGATTCCGTTCTAACCAAATGTGGTAAATGGATGCTCCAAGGAGATGCTTGATGATAGTGGCCTTCAAGTGCTTCTCATTTGCAAAAGGAGTGATAAAAGCAATAATATCCTTCCAGCAAATCATTTTCTCTGAAATTGATGCAAGGCGAAGACCTTTTTGCCAAATTCTTCCAGTGAAGCTACATTCAAAGAAAAGATGATCTCTTGTTTCGCAACCAAAATAACAAAAAATGCATGATGGATTGATGTCGAGACCCCAATGTAATATTCTGAATTTTGTGTTGAGTCGGTCAAGAAAAGCAAGCCAAGCAATGAAGCTATGTCTAGGATTATGATTTTTGTGGCAAAGGATGTTAAAACCAGCGAATTGGTTTCCCTTCCTCCTTATAGGTTCCCAAGTTTGTTTGAAAACAAAATCTCCATTTGAGATGCTTTCCAAACAATTTCGTCCATTGTGCTATCATTAAGAACAAAGTTTGGACATTAAGTCTCTCATATGCTGGAAGAGTTATGCTCATTAAGTCAACACTCACACAAATTTGTGCATATTGGGCAAGTTCACTTCTACTCCCGAAGGGCATTATCAAGGAAATTGAGTCAAAGTTTTGTGCATTTCTTTGGAGAGATACGGGTGCAAAGATAGCATGGAGCAATGTTTGTGTTCCTTTGGATGAAGGAGGATTGGGAATTAGGTCTTTGGAGGACATCAACAATACTTTCTTAATAAAAGTTTTTTGGAGAATGTATGCATTTTGGGATACTCTTTGGAGCAAATGGGTGCATTCAAACTACATTAAGAATGAGTCAATCTGGACAATTTCTTGCCCAATTGACTCAAGTTGGATCTTAAAGAAGCTTCTCAATTGCTGAGCTTCAATTAGGAGTCGTATCTCACATATTCTTGGAGATGGAAGAAACATACACTTTTGGCTTGATAAATGGCATAACAATGGTACTCTCCTTGAGCATTGGAATGGCACCTTCAACCATCCACCTCTTCATGCAAAGGTATGAGAAATCTTCTCAAATGGCTCTTGGAATTGGCCAATTCAGCTTATGCATATTCCCATCCCAAACGCTGCCATTGTTGAGAATAATATGGATTCTTACTCTTGGAGTCTCTCAAATGATGGGAAATTCTCTTTTAAGCACACTTGGGAGCACTTGCGTAGGCAAAAAAGCAAGATTGAATGGCACAACGTTATTTGGTTTAAAAACCACACACCAAAGCATGCTTTTATCACTTGGATTGCAATGCATGATAGGCTCACAACAAAATTCAGAACGCTTACTTGGGGTATTGAAATCAATTCAAATTGCATCTTTTGCAACTTTGCTTGTGAAACAAGGGATCATCTCTTCTTCCGTTGTAGCTTTACAAGAAGAATATGGCAAACGGGACTTGAGTTAACATGCATCAAAGATCCACCAATCTTGTGGAATGAGATTTTCACTTTCCTTACTCCGTATGTTCTTGAAGGCAATCTCAAAGCAACACTCATCAAGCATATCTTCGGAGCAACAATTTATTTCATTTGGTTGAAAAGGAACAATAGGCAATTTAGCAATAGTGCAAAAATGGAAGAGCAAATCTTTTCATCCATCTTCAACCATGTTCGAATTAAGTGTTCAATTGGGAAGCATTTCACTTCTTCTTGTATCAACAAAATCATTTGTAAGAATTGGGGAATTGAGGCTATATTGGATTGAGCTTCCCCTTCTTTTGACTCTTATGTACATCTTTTGTAATTAATATAGTGCTTTTCACTTTTCACGCAAAAAAAAAAAAAGAACAAAGTTTGGACACTCAACATGTGGGAGCTGAATAGGCTAATTCCAATTACCATTAATGTGAATATCACTAACCTTAGCGAGGAGAGGAGGACTAGAGAAAATACCACTCCAATGCTCCAAAAGAGAACTTTCCTTGTACCAATTATCAATCCAAAAGAAGGTATGAGATCCATTACCAAGAATGTGATTGATGAGAGGCTTTGCTGTTGTCAACAATTTAGAAGAGCTTTTAGAATCCAACTTGCATCCTTAGGAGCTTGCATCACCCAAATGGAAGAGCCCTTAATATAATTCATGTGAATCCATTGACTCCAAAGTGTGTCCTTCTTTGCATACATTCTCCAGAAATGCTTGAGTAAAAAAACTCTATTAATCTCCTCAATGTTTCGAATACCAAGTCCATCTTCACAAAAGGGAAGACATATATCCTTCCAAGCAACCTTGGGGCGGTCCTCCAAAGAAAAGCTTTAAATTTTATTTCAATGGCTGCCATCACACTTTTGGGAAGAAGAATTGCACTTGCCCAATAAGCAAAGATTTGAAAAAGTGTTGATTTTAGCAAAACAAGTCGACCATCAAAAGAAAGCCAAGAATTGCACCAATTTTCAAGTTTTGCATTAATTATTTCCAAGAGGGGGAAGCAATCAGTCTTTCTTAACTTTCTAGAAACAAGTGGGATACCCAAGTATCAAATAGGAAGTTGCCTTCTTGAAAACCAACACAATCCAAGATGGTTCTTTTGTCATGAATTGAAATCCCTCCAAAGAAAATGGCACTCTTTGATTTGTTGATATTCAGCCCGGAGAAGGAGGAGAATCTCTTCAAGGTGTCCATGATGCTTTCAATAGAGCTTAAATTTCCTTTGCAAAAGATAAAAAAATCATCCGCAAAACAAAGGTGGTTAAGCTTCAAATGTGCACATTTTGGATGAAATTGAAAGCCGGATGCTTATATAATTGTTAAGCATACAAGATAGTACCTCCATGCACATGACAAAAAGATAAGGTGAGATGGGATCTCCTTGTCTTATTCCATTTGCTCCTTAAAAGTATCCTTCCAATCCTCCATTGAGTGCAATAGAAAAACTAGGGGTAGTGACACACTCCAAAATCCATTCAACAAATAAATGTGGAAGACCAAATGCAAGGAGAGTGCATTTAATGAAGCCCCAATTTAAAGAGTCAAAAGCCTTCATAATGTCAACTTTAAGGGAGCATCTTGGGGAGATATGACTTTTAGTATAACCTCTCATAACATCATGTGCAATAAGAATATTTTCTTGGATGAGCCTATTCTTGATGAATGCTGTTTGGTTCCAAGAAATGATGTGAGGCAAGCAAACTTTAAGCCTATTAGCAATGATCTTTGAAATGCATTTGTAGATGGTATTGCAACAAGAAATATGCCTAAAATCTTTGACCATGGAAGGATTTTGACCGTTTGGCACAAGTGCAATAATAGTAGAATTTACCTCTTTAAGAAACTTCTTTGATTCAAAGAAAGAGCTGATAGCATTTATAACATCCTCCCCAATAATATCCCAAGCAACCATGTAGAAATGAGATGTAAAACCATCTGGCCCCGGGCTTTTGTTAGGATTGAGAGAAAAAAGAGCATTCTTGATCTCATCTCTTGTAATAGGAGCAATAATGGTGGCAGCAAGAGATTCATCAATAGATTTCCCAATAATAGCCTTTAAATCATACACATTGGCATGTGAAGGCTTTTAAGTACCAAGGAGATTTTTGAAGGAACCAATAAATTCATTTTTAACATCATAATCCTCCAATAACAGATGTCCTTCCTCATTCTTGATTGCATGAATTGTGTTCTTAAACCTCCTACTCCTCACAGCATTGTGGAAGAATTTAGTGTTTGAATCCCTTCTTTGATCCACAAAAGTCTTGATTTTTGAATAAGCATGGCCTTGTAAGTAGCTTCAACCTCATCCAATTTAGTGAGAATGCACTTTTGCTTGTCGATGATCTCGGCACTAAGGTCTCCATTATAGATAGCTTGCTGAACTCCATCAAGCTCCTCACGTAGATTATTGATAGTGTTTGGAAGGTAAGCAAAATGCATCCTATCAAAGCATTTGAGGGCTTCCTTGATCAATTTTGCTTTTGATAAAGAATGAACATTGGAGTACCAAAAACCTGTGTACTCCAATGTTCATCCACAAGCTTCAAGAAATCCGAATGATTTGACCAAGCATTATAAAATTTGAAAGGTTTTGGTGAAGACTTCCAAGATTTGCAAGTTTGCAAGATAAGTGGGCAATGATCGGAGATACCAGGGCTACCAACCAAAAGAAAAGAGTGGTGATAGTTTTGAGACCAAATTTCATTCACCAAAGGTCTATCAAGTTTACTTGCTAAGAAATTGCCTTCCTCACTTTTATTTGACCAAGTAAAGTGAGGGCCAAAGACATTAACTTCTTGCATTTTTGTATTCTCAACAAAAGTTTTGAAGTCCAATGCACTTTTAGGTATGGAAGAGGTGCTGGATTTGTCACCTTCATGCAAAACTTCATTAAAATCCCCCAAAATGCAAAGATCACTCTGAAGACACCAATTGCACCAAAGATTGAGTTTGCTCCAAAGTTTCTTCCTTCTTGCTGCCACATTATGCCCATAAATAAAAGCAACAAAAATGGATTTGTGGAAATGATTATCAAAGTTGAAGAGGAAGGCTTGATCACAAGAGTCAATAAAAGTGGCTTTAACATTTTTCCTCCAAAACAGCCAAATCCTTCCTTTAATCAAATGATCAAAATAATTCTCAAAACCAAGCCTTTCAAATTTCGTGCTAATGAAGCTAATGCTATCATTGCAATACACTTTATTCTCCAAGAGACAAAAGAAATCCAATTTGTGCTTTTTGATAAGCAAAATAACTTCTTTTTGCTTCTTAGGGGAATTTTGCAGAAATTCATTTAGAAGTTAAAAGAGGATCACTTATACCCAGATCTTGGGAGCCAAAAACAATGGAGTCTTCTTCTATATTCTTCTCTATTTTTGTCCCATGATTATCTTCAAAGTTCAAAGTATCTTCTCTATTTTCATCCTTCCGGACTAAAACTTCAAAGCAATTTTGACTATCAATTTTTGAGTCAAATGCAACCTTAGGAGACATTGGCCGAGAAGTCTTCTTCTCCTTATTTGAAGTGGCTTCATCATTGCTCAAAACCTCAGAATTCTTCAATGGAGTTTTCCTTTTTCCCACAACTTTCCATTCTTGACGTATTTTAGGTTGCTGTCCATGATGAATTGTTTGAGGATTTTGTTGTGCTTTCGGCTTCAATGGGCAATTTTCCTCAACGTGCCCTACCATTTTACAATGAGTGCATTTGCTTGGCTTCCAAGCATATTCAACCTCAACTTTTGCTCTAGTACCATTCTTAAGTTTTGGAAAGACAACATCCGGAAGATTACCCTCTAAGTCCACTTCAATACACACCCTAGCAAACTCCAAATTTCTTCCAGAGTCCGTAAGTGCATCCATTTGAATAGGCTTTCCAATAAAAGAAGCAATATAACCAAGTCCCTTTTTGGAGTAAAGACTCATTGGTACATCCCAAAGCTTAATCCAAATTGGAACTTTGTTACATGATAAGTTCACAAACTCAAGATTGGGCTTCCATTTCCTTAATAACAGCAGCCTATGGTTTACATGCCATAGTTGTTGAAGGACTTTTTGGCAAATTTCTTCATTTTCAAACTTGAAAAGAAAGAGGCCTTTTCCTTTAGTATGTATGTCAACCGTACCAAATCTCTTGCATGCAAACTCAACCATGTTTTTGATTAAGAAAAAAGGTGGTGGAGCACCTAAAAACTGCCCAACTAAGCAATGACTCCAAAACTTATCACCATCTTTATATAAGTCATCCGGAGGATCAACTACTTCCTTTTTCTTTCCACAATATTGTAAGCATGCTCTTCATCAAAATTTAGATTTGTATTCATATGCTCAACAAAAACACCTCCCTAATTGGGGGAAGGCTCATTTGAGGATGGAACATACATAAATTTGAGAGGTTTGCGCCAAGCATTTTGCTGATTTGACACTTGTGCTTTGTTTTGTATGTTGATTCCTTGTGTTTTCTGAAGAGGGATGGCGTGAGCATTGTTATCATCATGTTGCCTCTTCAAACCATCCTTCAAAGAAGAGGGGCTGCCTTGAAAAACGTCACCACCATTGGGTTGAATTTGAACCCGTAGACCATCTTTTGGTGAGGAAGATAATTGCTGATTTATAACAAGATGAGTTGGCACTTCACTTGCAATGTTGGCTTCCACGTCATCTTTATAAAGTTGCTGATTTGGCATGTCTTTTCCATTTGAAATATTAGCAAGTGGAGGGAAATCCTCCAGACTTTCACGTGGGCCAACATACAAATTTTTGAAATCTGAACTTAAAAGTTTTCTACCTTTTTGAGTTGTCAAATTCTGCTTTGAAAGGTCTGAAAAAGTGTTGAAGTGATTAGGAGAGAGATGGTCAGACCTGAGTGTAAAAGCTTTGTTCGGTCCTTGCACTTCAGCGTTACCATTGGGTAAAAGCCTTTCCTCCTTTCCTCTATTCTCTTCGGCTGAACCAAGAAGAAAGGATTCTTCAAGCTTTGAGCTTTCAAGTTTTAAGGGACTAGAAGAACCAGATTTTGGAGGGTCTTGCAATGGAGAGCAATCATGAAGCTTTGAGTGATCAAATCTAGAGCTTAGAGAAGGAGGAGAGCGTGATTTAGTGTTGATAGTGAGGGATCTCACAAGTTCAGCCTTAGCTTTGTTATGGACATCAACATGCTCCTTGTAAGAATGGCCATCTTCAAGTGCATCATAGACCTCTTTGAAAAACGAACTTGAGGTTGATTGAGCATCTCCATTGGAGTGAGATGAAGAGGCCGAATCAACCTCAGCTTTGGAGAAGGAAGAACCCAAACATAGAAGAGAGCTAGATCCAATATCTTGCTTCTTTTCCTTGAGCCGAGCGCTAGTTCTAGAAGGAGAAGCACCTTTCTTCTTCTTTGCCATGAAACCAAATGTTGGAGCAAAAGGACGAGAATGAGATGTGTTAAGGTAGTGTTTGATTAATAGAAGATGGTGATATGGTGGTGGCGTGTAGAGGAGAGGTGGTGGCTGGAAGCAAAAATTCTAGAGACAAGGGAGAGGATTTTCATGGTAGAGAGAGAAAGTTTTTGCTAATCATATGTTTCTTGGGCAAATGCATTTCTTTTGCCTAAAGGAGTTATGGCTGCCATTGAGACAAAATTCAAACCCTTTTTGTGGAGAGGGACTGGTCCTAAGGTGGCATGGAAGGATATTTGTCTACCATTAGAGGAGGGAGGACTTGGTATCCGGAGCATTGAGGAGGTAAACTTAACATACATGCTGAAAATTTTTTGGAGGATATATGCATCAAAAGAAATGCTTTGGAGTCAATGGGTTCAAGCAAACTATATTAAAGACTCTTCTATTTGGATGTTACAAATTCCCAAGGATGCAAGTTGGGTTTTTAAAACACTTCTTGGCTGCCGTGTTATTGCAAAAGATTTATTCAACACAAGGTTGGCAATGGAGCAAACACTTTCTTTTGGATTGATAATTGGCACAAGGATGGTTCTCTCTTTGAGCATTGGACTAATGCCATTCCACATCCCCCACTTCATACAAAGGTATGTGAGATATTCATTGATGGTACTTGGAATTGGCCAATGCACCTCTCCCAAGTTGATGTTCCAAATTTTGATCTAATTGAAGGCACGATGGATAAAATTTCGTGGAATCTTTCTCCATGTGGAAGCTTCACATTCAATCACACTTGGGAAAGTATTAGAAGAAAAGGCACTCATTTTGAAGGATTCAATTTCATTTGGCACAAGAGGCATAATCCTAAACATAGCTTCATTGTTTGGCTTTCTTTTCATGATCACCTTAGCACAAAATTCAGAATCTTGCATTGGGAGATTAATATTAACCCAACGTGTATTTTTTGTTACATGGGTTGTGAGACTAGAGAGCATCTCTTCTTTGAATGTTGTTTCACTAGGAGGATTTGGAGAAAGGGTTTGCAACTCACTCTTGTCCTGCAAAATCTGATTTGTTGGCATGAAATTATTGATTACATCACTCCCTTTGCCCTTGAAAAGCATTTGAAGGCCACAATTTTCAAGCATCTTTTTGGGGTAGCCATCTACAACATTTGGATTGAAAGGAATCAACGTATATACAAAAATCAAGCTAGAACCGAGGAGTTTATTTTTGACACTATCTTTAATGATGTTAGAGTTAAACTTACAAATGGTAGAAAATTTCAGCCTTCTCTTTTAAACAAAGATTTATGTAAATTGTGGAGATTAAAAGATATTATTGTATAGGTACTTGTCTCTCTCCACATCTTTTGTACATGTATACTTTTGATTTGATGAAATATAACCAATCTTACTTGACCAGAAAAACAAAAAAAGAAAAAGTTTGTTTGAAAATGAAATCTCCACTTGGGGAGATTTTCCAAACAATTTCATCCATAGTGTTTTCATTTCGAGCAAAGTTTGGACAATTAACATGGAGGAGCTGAATAGGCCAATTCCAATTACTATTGACGAAACTTCACTAACCTTAGCGATGAGAGATGGATTTGGGAAGGTGTTACTCCAATGCTCCAAAAGGGAACTCTCTTTGTACCAATTATCAATCCAAAAGAAAGTGTGTGATCCATTACCAAGATTGTGTTTGATGAGGGCTTTGCAACATCTCAACAATTCAAAAGTGCTTTAAGAATCCAACTAGCATCCTTAGGAGCTTGTATCACCCAAATGGAAAAGCCCTTGATATAGTTCTGTATCCATTGACTCCAAAGTGTGCCCTTCTTTGCATACATTCTCCAAAAAAGCTTGAGCATAAAAACCCTATTAATCTCTTCAATGCTTCTAATACCAAGCCTATCTTCACAAAAAAGGAGACAAATATCCTTCCCAAGTGTGCTTGAAAGAGAAGTCTCCATTGGGAGGAAGAGTCCTAATCATTTTATCAATGTTGTCTTCATGAGGAAAAGGTGACAAAAGAACTTTCTCTCTCTAGAGCCAAAATGCTCTCTCTTCTCTCTACACATATAGCACTCGGCCACCCTTGCTCAACCACTTCCACCACCTCTCTCCTCCTCTTTCTCTTTTTCTTTTTCTTTCTTAGTTCAATACTAAGCACTCCAAATCAGTTTTGATTTCTTCTTGCACTTGTTGTTTATGGCCAACAACAAGAAGAAAAAGTCTTCCCCTCCAAGATCTAGTGCAAGGCTTAATGCACAAAAGTACCCGAAGTCTACTCCTTCAAAGCTGAATTCAAAAAAGAAGAATTTGGAGCATGGGGAGGTTGAACCAGCCTCTTCGCCCACTTTGAGTGAAGGTGCTTCTTCAACCTCTTTGGAGTTTAAGGAGCTGTATGATGCCATCAATTCCCGGAAGACTTTTGGCGACTATGAGGAAGAGCAAAACAAGACAAAAGCTACCCTTGTTCAAAGCCTTATTCTTGAAGCAAATACTAACTCATCCATGGAAGAAGCTAAAAGCTTGAAGATACCTTCGAAAGATGAGGAAGTGAAAGATGAATTTATTGGCTACTTCAAGAAGCTTCTTGGTGCTGAATCCTCCACAAGCACTAATGTTGATCTTTTGAAGAATATTATTGACAAGCAAATTGATCATGATTTTGCTGCCAACACCATTGCTCCTATCATAAATGATGAAATCAAGGAAGCACTCTTTTCACTCAACCCAAACAAAAGCCCGGGTCCGGATGGTTTTACTTCACATTTTTACAAGTTTGCTTGGGAGATTGTGGGGAAGGATGTCTTAAATGCAATCAAGTCTTTTTTTGAGTCAAGCAAGCTCCTCAAAGAGGTAAATGCCACTATTATTACTCTTGTGCCTAAAATTCCTAATCCTTCAATGGTCAAGGACTATAGGCCGATTTCTTGTTGCAATACCATTTACAAGTGCATTTCGAGATCATTACTAATAGGATTAAGGGTTGTTTGTCTCATATCATTTCATGGAACCAATCAGCCTTCATTAAAGGTAGACTTATTCATGAAAATATCCTTATGGCACATGACATCATGAGAGGCTATCAAAGGAGACATATTTCTACTAGATGTGCATTCAAAGTTGATATTATGAAAGCTTTTGACTCTTTGAATTGGAGATTCATTGAATGCACACTTCTTACTTTTGGCTTTCCCAAAAAATTTGTGGATTGGATCATGGCATGTATTAAAACTCCTAGCTTCACCATTGCCCTTAATGGAGGTTTGGAAGGTTATTTCTTTGGAGCAAATGGCATTAGACAAGGAGATCCTCTTTCTCCTTATCTCTTTGTCCTTTGTATGGAGGTGCTTACATGTATGCTTAACAACTTGGCAAACAACCCAAGATTCCATTTTCATCCAAAATGTGGAAGCATAAAGCTTAATCACCTTTGTTTTGTGGATGATCTTCTTATCTTTTGTAAAGGGGACATGAATTCAATTGATTGCATCATGGACACATTGAAAACTTTTTCAACTTACTCAGGGCTGATTATCAACAAAGCTAAGAGTGTTATCTTTCTTGGTGGGGCTTCAAATGAGGAGAAAAGAACTATCATAGATAAAATTGGGTTTCAAGAAGGGGAGCTCCCAATCCATTATTTGGGCATACCACTTGATTCTAGAAAGCTTAGAAAGAATGATTGCTGTCATCTCTTGGAAAAAATAAATTTTAAACTTGACTCATGGTGTAACAATTGGCTCTCTTTTGCGGGAAGACTTGTGCTCATTAAATCTGTTCTTACTCAGATTTGTGCTTATTGGGCAAATGCATTCCTTTTGTCTAAAGGAATTTTGGCTGCCATTGAGTCAAAATTTAAGGCTTTTTTGTGGAGGACTGGTCCTAAAGTAGCATGGAAGGATACTTGTCTTCCATTGAAGGAGGGGTCTTGGTATTCGGAGCATTGAGGAGGTTAACTAAACATACATGCTGAAAATGTTTTGGAGGATGTATGCAACAAAAGAAACACTTTGGAGTCAATGGGTTCAAGCAAACTACATCAAAGACTCTTCTATTTGGATGCTACAAACACCTAAGGATGCAAGTTGGGTCTTTAAAGCACTTCTTGGTTGCCGTGTTATTGCAAAAAGATTTATCCAACACAAAGTTGGTAATGGAGCTCACACTTTCTTTTGGACTGATAATTGGCACAAGGATGGTTGACTCTTTGAACATTGGACCAATGCTCTTCCACATCCCGAGTTGAAGTTCCAGATTTTTGTCTTAATGAAGGCACAATGGATAAAATTTCATGGAATCTTTCCCCTTGTGGAGACTTCACTTTCAGCCACACTTGGGAAAGTATTAGAAGAAAAGGCACTCATTTTGAAGGATATAATCTCATTTGGCACAAATAGCATAATCCAAAACATAGCTTCATTGTTTGGCTTGCTTTTCATGATCGCCTTAGCACAAAATTCAGAATCTTGCATTGGGGCTTAATATCAATCCAACGTGTATTTTTTGTTACATGGGTTGTGAGACTAGGGAGCACCTCTTCTTTGAATGTTATTTCACTTGGAGGATGTGGAGAAAGGGTTTGCAACTCACTCTTGTTTCAAAACATCTGATTTGTTGGCATGAAATTATTGAATACATCACTCCCTTTGTCCTTAAGAAGCATTTGAAGGCCACAATTCTCAAGCATCTTTTCGAGGCAGCCATTTACAATATTTGGATTGAAAGGAATCAGCGCATTTACAAAAATCAAGCTAGAACTGAGGAGTTTATTTTTGACACTATTTTCAATGATGTTAGAGTTAAAATTTCAAATGGACGAAAATTTCAGTCTTCCCATTTGAACAAAGTTTTATGTAATTTGTGGAGATTAGAAGATATTATTGTATAGGTCCTTGACTCTCTCCACATCTTTTGTACATGTACTTTTGATTTGAAATATAACTTATCTTTCTTGCCCCGTAAAAAAAATGATGGAAAGAGTTGAAAGAGAAGGAGATCCAAAGGGGTTAATGTCTAATGAGCAAAGCTTTTGTCCTACGGGTAAAGAAGGTTGTACCCAAGAGATATTGCATTCCTCTTTATCCCTTGAAATTGCAAGATGGACAAAGAGGGCTCTTGTACTTATGCTGAAAAGATGCCACAAAATACCACACAAGAGCCGACAACTCATCAACCATTTTCCAAGAATGCTCAAGATACAAAATTTCAAATGCATTCTGATTTCCCTCCTTTGCCGGCCACTCATAAGCTTCAAAGAGAAGGTCAAATGCCAAATAAGTCAAAGGATGACATGGACTCCACTTCACAACCTATTTACACCTCAGCAAACTCCACTCAAGAAGCTTCTCTCGGCTCCAAGAAACTTGAAGGCAGCAAACAAAATGCATGGAACAAAAGGCCTCTCTTAAGGTATGAACCTTATTCAAAAACCCCCACCATGGATTGGAAGCAAGATTTTGGTGAATTTCTGGAAACAAATCTTTATTTGGAAGATGAATTTCAAGTTTTAACTAATGAAGGAATTAGAGAGGTTGTTGATCCACCACAAGATTTGTATGATGAAGGAGAAAGCTTTTGGTCTCATTGCCTTATTGGACAATTTCTTGGTGCTCCACCGCCACTTTATCTCATTAAAAACATGATCTATAATGCTTGGTGGAAATTTGGAAGAGTTGATTTATATCCAAAAGGAAAAGGCCTATTTATGTTCAAATTTGAGAAAGAAGAATATTGTCAAAAAGTGCTTCAGCAACTTTGGCATGTTAGTAATAGACCATTGCTTTTGAGAAAATGGCAGCCACAACTTGAATTCATTAACTTCTCTTGTAACAAAGTTCCAATATGGGTGAAAATGAAAGATGTTCCTCTTAGCTTGTAGTCAAAAAGAGGGTTCAGCTACCTTGCTTCATTTATTGGAAAGCCAATACAAATAGATGCTTTTACGGAATCAAGGAGGAATCTTGAATTTGCAAGAGTTTGCATAGAAGTCAACCTTGAAGAGAATTTACCAAATGAAATCTACCCAAAGCTTACAGATGGATCAAGAGCTCGGGTTAGTGTTGAATATGCTTGAAACCAAATATTTGTACTCATTGCAAAATGGTAGGGCACCTTGTGGATCATTGCCCTTCAAGGCCAAAGATAGGTGCTGAAAAGACACTTGAAGCAAATAAGGCCAACTCATCAAAGATCAATGACACTTGGAAAGTTGTTGGAAAGAAAAAGAGCTCTCAAGAAAGGGATGATCCAAATTTTGAAAAGCAAAACAGGCTGGATATGCCTTCAGCAACAAATACCAAGGGAGAAAAGACATTAAGCTCTCCAAAAGCAACTAGCAAATTAGATACTAAAGTTGGAAACTCATACAAATCCCTTGAAGTTATTGAAGATTGGGAAGAGGGAGAACTTGATCTGCAATGAATTGATGGAGTACAAGAGAAAAACCAACATATGGATGGTAATGATGCCTTGGGCGAGGGTCCACATCTTTACCAATGGAATGATTTGCACTTGGAACATTAGGGGATTGAATTCCCCAAATAAGCAAGAAGAAGTGAAAGCTTTGATCAACAAGTACAATGTTGATTGTTTTTGTCTTTTGGAAACTAAAGTGAATAAGGAGAATTCCACCACCAATGATTTCAGCACATTGGGTTTTGATAATTACATGGATGAGAAGATGGAAGAAGATTATGGCTTTTTTGGCAAAACCACATCAAAATCAGCATCATTGATAGCATGGAGCAAGGTATTCTTTGTCATTTCTCTATACCAAGATGCCAACCTTTTTTTATTGGGTTTGTCTATGGCAAGAACTCCTCAACTTGTAGGAAATTTCTTTGGAAGAAAATCAGATTGTGGAGTGAATGGCGCTGGAATGGGCCGTTTTGCATTATGGGTGATTTCAATGAAATTCTTCATTGTGGAGAAAGATCCACTTCTTGGAGTATACCCACAAGTGCAAGAGATTTTAAACATTGTGTTTGTCAAGCGGATTTGCATGAAATCAAAACATTTGGTCCACACTTTACTAGTCTAATAGAAGCACCTAAGGAAACTTCATTGCAAGTAAAATTGATAGGGCTCTCATCAACCTTTATTGGGAGAAGCATATGGAGAATTCCTTCCTTTTGGTAGACAATCCAAGCATTTCTGACCATTGCCCTCTTATTTTAAATGTGATGCCGCTCAAGCCCTCCTCACCAAAGCCATTCAAGTTTTATAATGCTTGGGCCACACATGCTGAATTTCCTATTTTATTAATAGACATTGGAGTGCACGGGTTTTGGCACTCCAATGTTTATACTTTACCAAAAGCAAAAACTCCTTAAAAAAGCATTGACGAATTTTGATATGGAACACTTCTCTTGCATTAAGCATCAAATCGGTCAGGTTAAGGATAATCTCCAAGAAGTGCAAGTTAACATTCTCAATGGGATTATCAATGAGGAAATTCTCAACAAGGAAAATATCCTGAAAAAATTGAGGAACTTGACAGCATTCAAAGGCATATGCTCCACCAAAAGTCTAGGCTTCAATGGATCAAGTATGGGGACACAAATTCAAATTTCTTTCACAATGTTGTCAAAGGGAGAAGAAGGAAAAACACTATCAATGCCATTAAGGATAAAGATGGGAACACTATTACTTCTTATGATGGCATTAAGGAAGAGTTTATATCCTTTTTCATGAAGTTAATTGGAACTCCGAAAAGCACCCAAGCTAATGAAGACAACATCAAAAGCATTCTTGGCAAAACCATCAAGGAGGAATACTTGGCTGATTTGGTTGCTCCTATCACTCGAGAAGAGATAATAAGTACTCTTTTTTCTCTCAACCCCAACAAAAGCCCAGGGCCAGTGGATACACTTCACTCTTTTACAAAAATGCATGGAACAAAGTGGGAGAAGATGTACTCAAGGCCATCAGCTCCTTCTTTGAATCCGGGAAGATGCTCAAGGAGGTAAATGCCACTTATATTGCTCTTGTCCCTAAAGTCCAAAATCCAACCATGGTAAAGGACTTTAGACCCATTTCTTGTTGCAACACGATTTATAAGTGTATTTCCAAAATCCTGGCAAATAGGATGAAAGTTTGCTTACCTTCCATCATTTCATGGAACCAATCCGCATTCATTGAAGGAAGACTTATTAATGAGAACATTCCTGTTGCACATGATATTTTTAGAGGATATTCTAGAACTCATATCTCACCAAGATGTGCCCTTAAAGTTGATATCATGAAGGCTTTTGACTCACTTAGTTGGGACTTTATTAAAGTTACAGTTTATGCATTTGGTTTTCCTGACACCTTTGTTAAGTGGATTATGGCTTGTATCACAACTCGTAGCTTCACCATTTCAATCAATGGAAGTTTTGAAGGATACTTTAAAGGAGCAAGTGGCATAAGACAAGGTGACCCCATCTCTCCTTATATTTTTGTCTTATGCATGGAAGTCCTCTCATCATTATTTAATGGCTTGGAACATCACCCAAAATTCAGCTACCACCCAAAATGTGCTAAACTCAAGCTGAATCATATATGCTTTGCGGATGATCTCTTTATGTTTTGCAAAGGCAACTTGAAGTCAATTGCTTGTACCATGGAGACATTAGAGAAATTCTGTGAGCTTTCGGGACTCAAAGTTAATTACAGCAAAAGTGATGTTTTCCTTGGAGGCATTTCCCAAAATGAAAAGAAGCTTATCCTTGAAAAACTTGGTTTCAAAGAGGGGTTACTTCCAATTAGATACCTTGGGGTTCCATTGGTGACTAGAAAGCTTCACAAAGGGGATTGTGGGCCACTTTTGGAGAAAATAAATGGAAGGATTGAGCGTTGAACTACACAAAGTCTCTCATATGCTGGAAGAGTTACGCTCATTAAGTCAACACTCACACAAATTTGTGCATATTGGGCAAGTTCACTTCTACCTCTGAAGGGCATTATCAAGGAAATTGAGTCAAAGTTTTGTGCATTTCTTTGGAAAGATACGGGTGCAAAGATAGCATGGAGCAATGTTTGTGTTCCTTTAGATGAAGGAGGATTGGGAATTAGGTCTTTGGAGGACATCAACAATACTTTCTTCATAAAAGTTTTTGGAGAATGTATGCATTTTGGGACACTCTTTGGAGCAAATGGGTGCATTCAAACTACATTAAGAATGAGTCAATTTGGACAATTTCTTGCCCAATTGACTCAAGTTGGATCTTAAAGAAGCTTCTCAATTGCTGAGCATCAATTAGGAGTCATGTCTCACATATTCTTGGAGATGGCAGAAACACACACTTTTGGCTTGATAAATGGCATAACAATGGTACTCTCCTTGAGCATTGGAATGGCACCTTCAACCATCCACCTCTTCATGCAAAGGTACGAGAAATCTTCTCAAATGGCTCTTGGAATTGGCCAATTCAGCTTGTGCATATTCCCATCCCAAATGTTGCCATTGTTGAGAATAATATGGATTCTTACTCTTGGAGTCTCTCAAATGATGGGAAATTCTCTTTTAAGCACACTTGGGAGCACTTTTTTTTGCAGATTAAGTAAGAATATATAAATCGCAAAATGAGTACAACAACTACAAATCCCCTCAAGCTACAATACGAAAAAAAAAAAAACAATCAAATTTTGCTTGAGGGGAAGAGTAAAAGAAAAACAAAGCATACATCAATGATAAAGCAAGCAAATCAGCAAGCAACAAAACAAAGTAGTCTCAACAATCAATTTGGAGGAAGGAAATCTCCGATTCATCATTGGCCCAGTTCCTTCATGTACTCCTTCAAATTGAGCCTTTTCTTGGAATTCTTGATTTTCTCCATCATTTCCAAGAATTGGTCCTTCATCCTTTCGACAGTAGAATCTTCAAGAACTTCAAATTGATTGTCAATCTTCATAATCGGGCAAGAAGCATTTTGAATGGGGGAGACCTACTAGGAGAACGAGGCCGCGTATCTCTTTGAACTTGTGGGTTTGTTTCCAATGTCTTTTTTGGAGAGCTTGCTGCATTTATCAAAGAACCATTTTGACCCCGAGAGACTTGTTTTTTGCCAACTTCAATCCAAACTTCCTTGGCATTAGGCTTGGGAGCATTTTGGGCAGCAAGAGGTTGCATTGGATGGGGTTTTGGTTTCAATGGGTAATGGTCTTCAACATGCCCCACCATCTTGCAATGATCACACTTGGAAGGTTTCCAAGCATATTTAACTTCAACTCTAGCCCTAGAGCCATCCCTTAGTTTCACAAAGATTTCCTCCGTAGCTTTTCTTCCAAATTCACTTCAACACAAACTCTTGCAAATTCAAGATTTCTTCTTGATGCCGTCAATGCATCCATTTGAAGTGGATTTCCTATAAAAGATGCAACATAACCAAGGCCTCTTCTAGACCACAAGCTCAAGGGAACATCTCTCAATTTGACCCAAATTGGTATTTTGTTACATGTAAGATTAACAAATTCAAGATTTGGCTCCCATTTTCTCAAAAGAAGTGGTCTATGGTTAACATGCCACAATTGCTCCAATACTTTTTGGCAATTTTCCTCACTCTCAAATTTGAAAACAAATAACACTTTCCCCCTTGAAAAGATTTCAATTCTGCCAAAACTTCTCCAAACATGTTCAACCATGTTTCTAATCAAGAAGAAAGGAGGTGGAGCTCCAAGAAATTGCCCAACAAGGCAATGTTGCAAAAGTTTTCTCCATCTTCATAGATATCGATTGGAGGGTCATCAACCTCTCTAATACCATTGACAATTTTTGTAATATGTCCTTGAAGCTTAAAATCAGAAGTGCTCTCAACAAGGAAAAAGATATTCTTGGGAAAATTGAGGAACTTGACAGCATTCATAGGCATATGCTACACCAAAAGTCAAGGCTTCAGTGGATAAAGTATGGGGACACAAATTCAAATTTATTCCACAATGTTATCAAAGGGAGAAGAAGGAAAAACACTATCAATGCGATCCAAGATAAAGATGGGAATACAATTACTTCTTACGAGGGCATTAAGGAAGAGTTTCTTTCCTTTTCATGAAGTTAATTGGTACTCCGAAAAACACCCAAGCTAATGTTGAAGATGTTAAAAGCATTCTTGGCAAAACCATCAAGGAGGATTATTTGGCTGAATTGATTGCACCTATCACTCGGGAAGAGATAATGAGTACTCTTTTTTCTCTCAACCCCAACAAAAGCTCGGGGCCGGATGGATACACCTCACTTTTCTACAAAAATGCATGGAATGAAATTGGAGAAGATGTCCTCAAAGCCATCAGCTCCTTCTTTGAAACCGGGAAGATGCTGAAGGAGGTAAATGCCACTTATATTGCTCTTGTCCTAAAGTCCAAAACCCATCCATGGTAAAGGACTTGGACCCATTTCTTGTTGCAACACGATTTATAAGTGCATCTCTAAAATCGTTGAAAATAGGATGAAAGTTGGATTACCCTCCAACATCTAATGGAACCAATCAGCATCCATTGAAGGAAGACTTATCAATGAGAACATTCTTTTTGCGTACGATATTTTTAAAGGATATTCTAGAACTCATATCTCACCAAGATGTGCCCTTAAAGTTGATATCATGAAGGCTTTTGACTCACTTAGTTGGGATTTTATCAAAGTTGCACTTCTTGCTTTTGGTTTTCCCAACACTTTTGTTAAGTGGATCATGGCTTGCATCACAACTCCTAGTTTCACCATTTCGATCAATGGAAGCTTTGAAGGTTACTTTAAAGGAGCAAGCGGCATAAGACAAGGTGACCCTATCTCTCCTTATATTTTCGTCTTATGCATAGAAGTCCTCTCATCCTTATTTAATCGTTTGGAACATCACCCAAACTTCAGCTATCACCCAAAATGTGCTAAACTCAAGCTGAACCATATTTGCTTTGCAGATGATCTCTTTATTTTTGCAAAGGCAACTTGAAGTCAATTGATTGCATCATGGAGACATTAGAGAAATTCTATGAGTTCTCGGTCTCAAAGTAAATTGCAACAAAAGTGATGTTTTTCTTGGAGGCATATCCCAAGAGGTTAAGAAGCTTATCCTTGAAAAACTTGGTTTCAAAGAGGGTTACTTCCAATTAGATACCTTGGAGTTCCATTGGTAACTAGGAAGCTTCGCAAAGGAGATTGTGGGCCACTTTTAGAGAAAATCAATAGAAGAATTGAGCATTGGACTACTAAAAGTCTCTCATATGCTGGAAGAGTATTGCTCATTAAGTCAACACTCACACAAATTTGTGCATTTTGGGCAAGTTCACTTCTTCTTCCGAAGGGCATCATCAAAGAAATTGAGTCAAAGTTTTGTGCATTTCTTTGGAGAGATACGGGAGCAAAAATTGCATGTTTGTGTTCCATTGGATGAAGGAGGATTGGGAATTAGATCTTTGGAAGACATCAACAATACTTTCTTCACAAAAATTTTTTGGAGAATGTATGCTTTTCATGAATCTCTTTGGAGCAAATGGGTTCATTCAAACTACATTAAGAATGAATCAATTTGGACAATCTCCTGCCCAAATGACTCAAGCTGGATCTTAAAGAAGCTTCTCAATTGCCGAGCTTCAACTAGAAGTCATATTTCACATATTTTTGGAGATGGGAGAGACACACACTTTTGGCTTGATAAATGGCATGACAATGGTACTCTCCTTGAACATTGGAATGGCACTTTCAACCATCCACCACTTCATGCAAAGGTACAAGAAATCTTCTCAAATGGCTCTTGAATTGGCCAATTCAGCTTATGCATATCCCCATCCTAAACGCTGCCATCGTTGAAAATAGGTTGGATTCTTACTCTTGGAGTCTCTCAAATGATGGAAAATTCTCTTTTAAGCATACTTGGGAGCACTTGCGTGCGAAAAAGAAAGATTGAATGGCACAATGCTGTTTGGTTTAAAAACCACACACCAAAGCATGCTTTTATCACTTGGATTGCAATGCATGATAGGCTTACAACAAAATTCAGAATGCTCACTTGGGGTATTGAAATCAACTCCAATTGCATATTTTGCAACTTTGCTTGCGAAACAAGGGACCATCTTTTCTTCCATTGTAGCTTTACAAGAAGAATTTGGCAAAGAGGGCTGGAGTTAACATGCATAAAAGATCCACCAACATCATGGAATGAAATCCTCACTTTCTTTACTCCATACGTTCTTGAAGGCAATCTCAAAGCTACACTCATCAAGCATTTCTTTGGAGCAACAATTTATTTCATTTGGCTGGAAAGGAACAATAGACAATTCAGCAATGGAGCAAAAACGGAAGAGCAAATCTTTTCATCCATCTTCAACCATGTTCGAATTAAATGTTCAATTGGAAAGCTTTTCACTTCTTCTTGTATCAACAAAATCATTTGTAAGAATTGGGGAATCGAGGCTATATTAGAATGAGCTTCCCCTTCTTTTGATTCTCATATACATCTTTTGTAATTAATATAGTGCATTCACTTTTCACGCAAAAAAAAAATGGTGGAATTTTACCCAAAATTGCAAGCTGGAAGTTTCCTAGAAAATTCTTCTTTACCCAGCATGCAAAAACATAATTCTTCAGATGAGGTACATTTGGTCAGCCTCTTTTCAGCCCAAATTTGTACTTTTACTGCCAAGGCTACTAATTGCCCGACAACTCAATGTCCTATCTCTAACCAGGTCAGCCCACCTTCAAAAATTCAATCTTCACAAATTGATTTTCCCCTCAAATTGAAGCAATGCTGCTGACATGGAAAAAGTGTCTTTTGCAAAGAAATTAAATCCTGACTTTGTTGTTCCATCTCAACGAGCTATTGATAATGTGGACCATCCCACATGTGCTGAAGATTTTAATTCTCATTTTCCCCCCTTACATACTTGGTCAACAAATCAGCCACTTCGTCCAAGTCAGCTCCTCTTTTTGATGTGGCTGCCACTTACGGTGCTTTTTCTAATATTTGTCATTCTCCACAAGTTCCAGTTGGAATCAACCTCCAGCAAGCTCTTCAAAGTATTCTCGACACAAATGGAGGAAATTTTAGGGACCAACTTCAGCAAAATATTTTTCTTCATCCCAGCCATCAGACTCATCAATTCAAGCTCCTCTACAACACTCGGCATGGGCATCATATCTAGATTGGAAGGACCATCTTGTTGGTAACCTCATGAACTCTCTTAAACTTGATTTCCATGAGCCTCTTGTTGAAAATGGTAGAATAGGGGCTGCCCCACCAAGGGATGCTTTTGAACAGGGTGATGGCCATTAGAAACATTGCCTCATTGGTCAATTCCTTGATAGGCCTCCCCCATTTTTTCTCCTTAGCAAAATGGTTGATAATCATTGGAGGAAATTTGGCAAGGTGGAGATTAAATCGGCTCAGAATGGGTTCTTCATTTTAAGTTTGAAAATGATGAGTTTTGCAATCAAGTTATGGAATAACTTTGGCACGTTAATCACCGACCTCTCTTATTAAGAAAGTGGGATGCTAATGCACAAATGATAAATTTTGGATGGGATAAAGTGCCACTTTGGGTAAAGCTTAGAAATGTTCCATGTTCTCTTATCACTCGTAGGGGTCTTAGCTACATTGCTAGTACTATTGGCATACCATTACAAATGGATAAGCTTACGGAATCACGTACCTTTGTTGGTTTTGCAAGAGTATGTGTGGAAATGTATCTTTCAAAGTCTCTCCTGAATCATACCTATGTGAAATTAAGAAATGGCGATTGGGCCAAAATCGACATTGAATATGCATGGAAACCACTTATTTGCCCTTCTTGCAAGATTGTTGGACATTCCCTTTCTATGTGTCCAAATGGTCCCCAAAAATGCTCCTAGGCAAGCACCTAATGTGATTGAAAAGAAGAATGAAAATTGGAAAATGGCAAAGAATAAGAGACTGTGGAAGAAAGTGGAGAATTTTAATCCTACCCCATTCTCCAATGTGGAGGTAAATTCGGTTCAATCTCCATGTTTGGCAAAGAATTCAGCCCCTATTGTTGAAGAAACTTTGGATAATAATCGCTTTGCAGTCCTTAATGCAAAGGAAGGCACATTAAAAGAAGAGGAAGAATTGATAAAGAGAGATGAAGAAAATGTCATGAACCAAGAAAATGAAGCAAATGTTGCTGATTTGGACGCCCAACAACATGAAGATCAAAGTGAAGAGCAATTTAAAGAAGAAAATTTGAGTGTTGAGCAAGATAAATGGGAAGGGAATGTTGAGAACACACTTGAAGGCTCTCGGACCAGACTTGAAGATCCACTCCCATTTGATGATTTGAGATTTGATTGGTTCTTTCTTTTGTTGTTTTTAATTTTTGGGATTTTCCCTTTTGTTTTGATTTGCATACCCTCAAACTTGACTTGCTTTGTAATGTTGTATCATTTGGTTTGAGGGTTTTGGATGGTTTTGTACTGAATTTTTGCTCTAATAAAAACTTTTTTAATCCGCAAAATAAAGCCAAGTGTTGCACCAATTTTCAAGCTTAGTGTTGATTCTTTCCAAAAGAGGAAAACAATCGGCCTTTCTAAGCTTTCTAGAAATAAGTGGGATACCCAAATAGCGAATAGGACGCTCACCTTCTTGAAAACCAACTCTATCCAAGATAGTCCTTTTGTCATGAATTGAAACCCCACCAAAGAAAATGGCACTCTTTGATTTGTTGATATCTAGCCCGGAGAAGGAGGAAAGTTTCTTCAAGGTCTCCATGATGCATTCTATAGAGCTTAAGTTTCCCTTGTAAAAGATAAAAAGATCATCCACGAAACAAAGGTGGTTAAGCTTCAAATGAGTACATTTTGGATGAAAATGGAAGCCAGTGCTCATTTAATTTGTTAAGCATACAAGAGAGAACCTCCATGCACATGACAAAAAGGTAAGGAGAAATGGGATCTCCTTGTCTGATTCCATTTGCTCCATAAAAATAACCTTCCAAGCCTCCATTGAGAGCAATAGAAAAGCTAGGAGTAGTGACACGCTCCATAATCCATTCAACAAATAATTGTGGAAAAACCAAAAGCAAGGAGAGTGCACTCAATGAAGCCCCAATTTATAAAGAGTCAAATGCCTTCATAATGTCAACTTTAAGGGAGCATCTTGGGAGATATGACTTCTAGTATAGCCTCTCATAACATCATGTGCACTAAGAATATTTTCTTGTATGAGCCTATTCTTGATGAATGATGATTGGTTCCAAGAAATGATGTGAGGCAAACAAATTTTAAGCCTATTTGCAATAATCTTTGACATGCATTTATAGATGGTGTTGCAACATGAGATAGGCCTAAAATCTTTGACCATGGAAGGATTTGGGACCTTAGGCACCAGTGCAATAATTATAGAATTTACCTCTTTAAGAAGCTTCTTTTTTTTTTTTTTGCGGAGGAAGAAAGTAATTGAATTTCACAAATCAAAAAGAATGTACAAGTACATATAAAAGAGTGGGGGAAAGGAGGAGGCACTAAGAAATAATCTCATTGAGCCTCCACAATTTACAAAGCGAAATGTTCAAGGGAGAGGAAGTAAATTTTCTACAGCAAGAAAGTTTAACTCTAACTTCATTAAAAATAGTATTAAAAATGTACTCCTCGGTCTTGGGCTTCATTTTGGAAGAGACGCTGATTCCTTTCCTTCCAAATGTGATAGATGGTTGCTCCAAAAGGTGCTTGATGATGGTAGCCTTCAAGTGCTTTTCATGTGCAAAAGGAGTGATATAATTAATGATTTCGTTCCAAGAAATCAGATTCTCCGGGACAAGAGAGATGCAAAGGCCTTTTCTCCAAATTCTCCTAGTAAAGCAACATTCAAAGAAGAGATGGTCTCTCGTTTCACAACCCATAAAGCAGAAGATGCATGTGGGATTGATGTTAAATCCCCAATGTAGCAATCTGAATTTTGTATTGAGATGATCAAGGAACGCATAAGCCAAACGATGAAACTATGTCTTGGACTATGCTTTTGTGCCAAATAATGTTATGGCCCTCAAAATTGTCTCCCTTCCTTCTAATGTGCTCCCAAGTGTGCTTGAAGGTGAACTCCTCATTAGGTGAGAGATTCCAGCCAATCTTATCCAAGCTAGTGTCATTAATAACAAAGCTAGGGCTGTCAATATGAGAGAGGTGAATTGGCCAATTCCATCTACCATTTGTGAATAGATCACTAACCTTTGCAAGGAGGGCGGGTTTGGGAGTGTATTGCTCCAAAATTCCAAGAGGGAGCCCTCCTTATGCCAATTATCAATCCAAAAGAGTGTATTAGCTCCATTGCCAATGTTATGTTTAATGAATTTCTTTGCCTCAACTCGGCAATTCAGGAGTGCCTTAATAATCCAACTAGCATCCTTGGGGGCTTGCATGGTCCAAATTGAGGAGTTTTTGATATAATTTGAGTGAATCCATTGGCTCCAAAGTGTGCTCTTTTCAGCATACATCCTCCAAAAAGATTTCAGCAAGCAAACTTTGTTGATTTCATCAATTTTACGAATCCCAAGTCCACCTTCATGAAATGAGAGGCAAAGATCCCTCCAAGCTACTTTAGGACTAGTTCCTCTCCATAAAAATGCCTTGAATTTTGATTCAATGGATGACACAACACTTTTGGGAAGGAGGGTGGCACTTGCCCAAAAAGCACAAATTTGGATGAGAGTGGATTTGATCAAGACAAGTCTTCCCGCAAAAGAGAGCCAATTATTGCACCAAGTATCAATTCTAGCTGAAATTTTCTCAAAAAGAGGTAGGCAATCAGCTTTTCTAAGCTTTCTTGAGACAAGGGGGATGCCCAAGTAACGTGTTGGTAGCTCACCTTCTTTAAACCCAACCCGCTCCAAGATAGCGAGTTTCGTATCATTGCTTACCCCACCAAAGAAGATCACACTTAATGAGTTATTGATTTTCAGCCCAGAAAGACTTGAGAAAGTTTCCAATGTACCCATAATGCATTCAATGGATCTTAAGTTCCCTTTGCAAAAGATAAAAAGATCATCTGCAAAACAAAGATGATTAAGCTTTAGGCACCCACATTTTGGACGAAAATGAAAGCCAAGCTTGCTGTCCAGCCCATTTAGAAGACAAGAAAGAACCTCCATGCAAAGAACAAAAATATATGGAGAGATGGGGTCACCTTGTCTAATACCATTTGCACCAAAGAAGAAGCCTTCCAACCCACCATTAATAGCAATTGAGAAGCTTGGGGTAGTAACGCAAACCATAATCCAGTCAACAAATTTTCTTGGGAAGCCAAAAGCAAGGAGAGTGGACTCGATGAAGTTCCAATTAAGTGAATCAAAAGCTTTCATGATATCAACTTTGATGGAGCACCTTGGTGAAATATGCCTCCTTGAGTAACCTCTCAAAATATCATGAGCAATAAGAATGTTTTCATGGATAAGTTTATTTTTGATGAATGCTGATTGGTTCCATGAAATGATTTGTGGCAAGCAATGTTTAAGTCTATTTGCAATGATCTTGGATATGCATTTATAGATTGTGTTGCAGCAAGAGATGGGTCTGAAATCTTTGACCATGGAAGGGTTGGAAACTTTAGGCACAAGAGTAATGATGGTAGAGTTTACCTCCTTGAGAAGCTTGCAAGAATCAAAGAAAGAACTTATTGCACTAATAACATCTTCTCCAACAATCTCCCAAGCAACCTTATAGAATTGGGAAGTGTAGCCATCGGGACCCGGGCTTTTGTTGGGATTTAGGGAGAAGAGTGTGGATTTGATTTCCTCTCTTGTGATAGGTGCAATAGTGCTGGCAGCAAATTCATCATCGATATGTCTTCCAATGATCTCCTTAAGAAAATCCACATGAACATGAGAGGAGGATCTTGTGCCGAGGAGATTTTTAAAGTAACCAATGACTTCCTCTTTCACTTCAAAAACCTCTAAAAGAAGTTGCCCATTCTCATTCTTGAGTGCTTTGATGGAGTTTTTGTACTGCGTTCTTGAACCATATTGTGGAAAAATTTTGAGTTTGTATCACCTTCTTTGATCCAATCAAGTCTGGACTTTTGTATGAGCATGGATTTATAGGAGGTTTCAAGATCTTCCAATTTGGTCAAAATGCTTCTTTCCTTGTCCAAAATATAGTTGTTGTGTTCACCATTGTAGAGGACATTTTGGACAGCACTTAGCTCCTCCCAAGCTCCTTGATGGTGTTCAAATACAAGCAAAATGTCTTTTATCAAACAATTTGAGGGCTTTCTTGAGAAGTTTTTGCTTTTGAAAGAGCTTGAACATTGGGGTACCAAAACCCGTGTACTCAATGTTCATCCACAATTTTCAAGAAATCCGAATGAGAAGTCCATGCATTGTAGAATTTAAAAGGTTTAGGAGAAGATTCCCAAGACTTACAAGAGTGCATGATAAGAGGGCAATGGTCGGATATGCTCGGATTATCCACCAAAAGGAGAGAATGTTGATAGTTTTGAATCCAATTTGCGTTCACCAATGCCCTATCAATTTTGGTTGCCAAGAAGTTTAAGTCATTACCCTTATTTGTCCAAGTGAAGTGGGGGCCATGAGTTTTAGCTTCTTGCAAGTTTGCTTTAGCTACCAATCTAATAAAGTCTTTAGCACTTCTTGGAATGGCTGATGTGCTAGATTTGTCTCCACTTTGCAACACTTCATTGAAATCACCCATAATGCAAAAGTCACTATTTAAACACCAAGAGCACCAAAGTTCAAGCTTGCTCCAAATAATGCTTCTTTTAGAGGCTTCATTACTTCCATAGACAAAGGCAACAAAGATAGACTTGTGAAGATGGTCATCAAAATTGAAGAGAATGCCTTGTTCACAAGAATCAATGAAAGTAGCTTGGATGTTCTTCCTCCAAAACAGCCAAATTCTCCCTTTGATCATATCATCCAAATAATTTTCAAAGCCAAGATTGTCAAAACTGGAACTAATATGGTTGATGCTATCATTTCCCACGACTTTATTCTCCAAAAGGCAAAAGAAATCCAAGTGGTGTTTTGTGATCAGCAACTTAACTTCTTTTTGTTTATTAGGGGAATTGAGACCCTAATATTCCAAGAGCAAAAATTCATCGAGAAGTAGGGGAGGATCATCAATCCCGGATCATGATTCACATGTAAATTAGGGCTTCTTCCTTAACCTTATCCCCATTCCCCTCATGCTTAAACTGATTTTGACCCTCATTTACATTTTCCTCATCATGGTTAAGTATCCCAAAAGGATTTGAGTTGACTTTATGGGAGCATGAGGGATCAAGATTAACCTTGGGACTTGAAGGTCGAATGCTGTCTTCCATAGCTTTGGTAACATTATCATTCACGAGAGGCTCTTTACTTGGTTTTGGATCCTTCAATGGATTTTGCTTCTTGCCCACAACTTGCCATTCGTTATGGATCTTAGGGTTGTGCCTTGTGGTATGCATTTGGGGCTGGTTGCTAGTATGTAATTTAGTCTTCAAGGGACAATTCCTTCAACATGCCCAACCATTTTGCAATGGGTGCATTTGCTTGTCTTCTATGCATTTTAAACATCCACCCTTGCCCTTGAACCATTTCGAAGTTTTGGGAAAATAACATTTGGAAGGTTTCCTTCCAAATCAACTTCAATACAAATTCTAGCAAATTCTAAATTCCTTCTTGAGTCGGTGAGGGCATCCATTTGAATTGGGTTTCCAATGAATGAAGCAACATAACCAAGTCCTCTTTTGGAGTAAAGACTCATTGGAACATTCCAAAGCTTCACCCAAATGGGAACTTTATTGCTGGCCAAATTGATGAATTCAAGATTAGGTTCCCATTTTCTCAACAAAAGTGGTCTATGATTAACATGCCAAAGTTGTTGGAGGACTTTTTGACAGAATTCCTCTTTCTCAAATTTGAAAACAAAAAGGACCTTTCCTTTGGTGTGGATATCAATTTTGCCAAATTTCTTCCATGCAAACTCAACCATGTTTCTTATGAGGAAGAATGGTGGGGGGGCACCTAAGAATTGTCCCACAAGACAATGTGACCAAAAACAATCTCCTTCATCATAAAGATCCTCCGAGGGGTCAGCAACTTCTCTTTTTCCATCAATAATATTAAACTCATGCATTTCATCAAATTTGAGATTGGTAGCCAAGAATCAAAGTCAAAGGTAAATCGATCTGAATGTTGTCAAATGCAAGAGATATAAGATGAGGGAGAAAATTGCCTCATTGGACAATTTCATTGGTAGGCCACCTCCTTTTTCCTTGGCTAAAAATGTTAGGTGTTGATCAGAGGTAC